>ML318234.1:0-76992 GCA_005239505.1 Nicotiana paniculata
TTCTGCTCGTGTCACTTGTCTTGTTGGGTAGATGGATCTTCAGGCTCGAGCTTTTGACTTTCTAATAGTCTTCTTTGCTTCGTTTTAGCCTTCCATACTGTATAGTCCCCCAAGTGTTTTAGCTTTGAAGAATGAAATCTCGAGCACTTGATTATTCCTTCCTTGTGGTCCTTTTCTTGAAAAGGAAAAACATTCCAGACTCGAAGGTATATAGTTTTTTAGATGATGACTACTTAACCCTTTTAAAACATCCATAAAAAACTGTAACCCTAGACCGGAAATTGTGTTATTTCCTCGCGTCTTTGAAGGTCTAATATCATCATTTGGTTATGGGTTAGCTTTGTGCCTATCATCTAAAAAAGTTAGTAAAATTTTTAAATGTTCAAAATAAAATCGAACATGTGATACCTGGCGGGGGTATTATTTTCTTTTAGAAGTAATGCTTCTTTAGATGGATGGCTTTCCAGCTTGTTGGTAGAACTCTTCCATCCATAGCTTCCAATTCATAGACGCCTTTCCCAGCTATGCCTCGAATTTTGTAAGGTCCTTCCCAGTTTGGATTTAGCTTTCCCGCACCTGCTTCTTTCGTTGATTGAAAAACTTTTTTGAGGATGAAGTCCACCAATCTTAAAGCACATGAGATGAGCTTTATGGTTTTAATAACGCTCTATGATTTGTTTTTGAGCTGCCATCCGTATCAATGCTGCTTCTCTCCGTGGTCTGAGCAGGTCCAGGTTGGTCCTTAATTCATCGTCATTTTCACCCTCCATGGTTATTGAGAACCTTATGCTTGGTTCGCCAATCTCCACAGGTATTAAGGCTTCTAAGCCATAAACAAGTGCGAACGGAGTTTCTCCCGTGGCTACCTTGAAGTTGTTCTATATGCCCATAGTACCGCTGGTAACTCATCAGGCCAATTTCCTTTGGCTTTATCCAGCCGCTTCTTTAGATTGTTGATGATGACCTTATTTGTTGACTCAACTTGACCATTAGCCATGGGGTGGTACGACGTTGAAGTGATCCGCTTGATTTGCCAACTTTCGAAGAATTCTGTGATTTGTGAGCCTATGAATTGTGGGCCATTATCACACACGATTTCCTTTGGTATTCCAAAGCGGCATATTATGTTTCGCCATAAGAAGCTTTTAACTTTCTTTTCTCGCACTTGTTTGAACGCTTCTGCCTCTACCCATTTTGTAAAATAGTCGGTTAGCACGAGTAAAAATCGTACCTGTCCTTTAGCGTGGGAAGAGGTCCCACTATGTCCATACCCCATTTCATGAAAGGCCATGGGGATATTATTGGATGTAATAATTCCGCTGGTCGATGCATGTTAGTGGCAAAACTTTGGCATCTGTCTCATTTGGATACGAAGTTCTTGGCTTCTTCTTCCATCTTAGGCCAACAACATCCAACTCTGATTAGTGTTTTCACTAAGGATCTCGCCCCTGAGTGATTTCCACAGTGTCCTTCGTGGACTTCTTTCATCACAAATTTCGTTTGATTAGGTCCGAGGCATTTAACTAGGGGTCCTCCGAACATCTTGCGATAAAGTGAGTTGCGAATAAGGCAGTATCATGCAGCTTAGCGGCGAAGTGCTTGAGCTACTTTCCTGTCTTTAGGTACGGTGCCATTCTGCAAAAAAATTAAGAATTTCGTTTCTCCAGTCCCAGGTTAGGTTGTTGAAAGTTACCTCATTCCTGTCCTGGTCTATTATTGAATGAAATAGTTGAACGAAAATTGTATTGTCTTTGTTCGTTACTTCCGTGACTGCTGCGAGGTTAGATAGTGCATCTGCTTCTGCATTTTCCTCTCTAGGTATTCGCATTACCTTCCATGTTTTGAATTGTCTCACGAGCTTTCGTGCCTTTTCAAGATACTATTGAATTCTAGTCTCTCGAGCGATGTAAGTCCCCTGTATCTGATTTACTACCAGTTGGGAGCCGCTGTTGATCATAATTTGCTCGATTGAGAGCTCCCGTGCGAGTTAAAACGCTGTAATAACAGCTTCGTACTCTGCTTCATTGTTAGTTATAGGATAACACTTGATAGCTTGCCGTGTCTTTTCATCAGTGGGTGATATCAAGAATATGCCTAAGTCGGCGCCTTTATATTTGAAGAACCATCGGTGAACAAGGTCCATAGGCCTGGATTAACACCGTTAAAGAGTTGTAACTCTTTTTCTACTTCAGATACAATGCTATTACTAAAGTCAGCAACAAAATCAGCTAGTATTTGAGACTTAATTGTAGTCCTAGGCTGATAGATTATTTCATGCTCACTTAATTCTATGGCCCACTTGGCTAATCTTCCTGACAATTCCTGTTTATGAAGAATATTTCTTAAAGGATATGAGGCCACAACGGTGATTGAGTGGCATTGAAAATAGAGTCGTAATTTTGTAGATGCCATTATTAAAGCTAAGGCTAACTTTTCCAGATGTGGATATCTAGTCTCAGCATCTAGGAAAGTTTTACGTACATAATAGACAGGTGATTGTTTACCTTTTTCTTCTCTTACCAATACTGCACTTACAACAATTTCTGAGACAGCAAGGTAGATGTACAATCTTTCCCCTTCTTTTGGATTTGAAAGTAGTGGTGGTTTTGATAGATAAATCTTCAGATTCTTGAGGGCTTTATGACATTCTTCAGTCCATTCGAACTGATTCTTCTTTTTGAGAACTGAGAAAAATTTAAAACTTTTTTCCGAAGATTTAGAAATAAACCTAACCAAAGCTGCTATTTTCCCTGTCAGTCTTTGAACTTTCTTTTTGTTTGTAAAATGTATCAGGTATTTCCTCTATAGCTTTAATTTGAGCGGGATTTACCTCTATTCCTCTGTTTGATACAATGAAATCCAAAAATTTATCTGATTGCACTCCAAAAGCGCGTTTCTCTGGATTTAACTTCATATTATACCTGCGTAAAATATCAAAAGCAGTAGAGAGATGCTGGAAATGGTCTTGTGCTTGTGTTGATTTTACCAACATATCATCAATATAGACTTCCATCGTCTTTCCAAGATGTTCTTGGAACATTTTAGTCACTAACCTTTGATAGGTGGCTCCAGCGTTTTTTAAGCCAAAAGGCATAACTTTATAACAGTAAGTCCCCCTGTTTGTAATGAAGGAAGTTTTTTCCTCATCTGAAGGATTCATTTTAATCTGATTATAACCAGAATATGCATCTAAGAAGCTCAATAATTCATGACCTGCTGTGGCATCAATCATTTGATATATATGTGGCAATGGGAATGAATCTTTGGGGCATGCTTTATTTAAGTTAGTATAATCTAAACATACTCTCCACTTGCCATTCTTTTAGGTACTACCACGGTGTTTTCTAGCCAGTTAGGGTACTTTACCTCTCGTGTCGAACCAATCTTCAAGAGTTTCTGTACCTCTTCGTCGATCACTTGGTTCTTGAATGGTCCTTGCTTTCTTTTCTTCTCTTCGAGCGGGGCCTAGCCTCTTGCCTATATACACTTTCTACTCAGGATTTTGTTCAGATAATGGAACAACTACGAGCTCCTCCGTAGGTATTTTGATGTGATCATCTTCCTCCGGTTCACGAATGACGTCTGGTCTGGAATCTGTATCTGTGTGGTATAATACACCTTCCGTGGTAACTTGATTTTCCTTCTCGTAAGTATTTTCTTTCGTACCTGTTTCAGCAATAATACCTTCCGTACCTATTTGGGCAGTAATTTCTTCCACCTCTATTTTCTTGTTGTAGTGTACCATAGAGTTTATATTTCTTGCGGTCTGCTGATCTCCTTTGATTTGTTGAATCCCCCATTCAGAGGGGAATTTAATTACTTGATGTAACGTGGAGGGTATCTCTTTCATGTCGTGGATCCATGGCCTTCCAATGATCACGTTATAATCCATGTCAGTATCGATGACTTGGAACCTGGCACTTTTGATCACCCCCTCAGCATAAGTGCTAAGCTTAATTTCTCCTTTTGTTATAACCGTAGAGTTATTAAACCCTGATATGGCTTGCGCTTTTGGGATTACTTGATACCCTAGTAGCATTTCTTCCACGACTCTTAGAAAAATGATATTGGGTGAACTGCCTTGATTAATCAACACTCTTTTTACGTTAGTGTCATGAATAAGTAAAGATATTACCAGAGCATCGTTGAGCGGAAGCATTAATCTGCTGATATTTGCATCATCGAAGGTTATATCGTCTTCTTCCATATTTTCACGAGCCCGTTTCCCATGTGTTTGTGAACTTTGTGGTTGTTTTGCAAATCACTCCGTTTACTTCTTCACCCCCGTGTATCATGTTGACGGTTTGTTTTGGAGAAGGAGGCTTTAGGGGATCCTGCCTGTTCCTCATATATGCATGTTTACCTTTATCACTAAACAATTATGTTAAATAGCCGTGTTTTAATAAATTTTCTACTTCACCTTGTAAAAATCTGCAATGCGCAGTTTTGTGCCCATGATCGTTGTGAAATTCACACCAGTGATATGGTTTTCTTCTTCTTGGATTTGACCGCATCTCTTTGGGCCACTTAACCTTGTCTCCCATGTTCCTCAATATTGAGACAAGTTCAGTAGTACTTACATTAAAGGTATGATCCCTAATTTGAGCACTACCTCTAGGTCGTTCATCTCGATCTTTTCTGGATCTAGACGAGGATGAGACTATGTCTTCCTTGTGGTCTTTAGTCTGACCTAGTGTTTTCGAACCTGGGGAGGATATCGCGTCCCGAGGGTCCTAAGTAAGGATCGTACCTGTTTTTACCGGATCTTCTATCTAATTCAGGACGTCTAGATCTGGGATGATCTTCATCTCTCGAACGAGCAATGATATCTTCTTTTATTCTGAGTTTAGTATTGTACCTGTTATATACATCGTTCCATGTTGTAGCGGGAAATTCTTTTAGACTTTCTTTAAGTCGTCTCGTGGCTTCTGAGCTTTTATTGTTTAGGTTGCTTGCAAATGCCATGGCTGCCCAATTATCAGGCACCCTGGGTAACTGCATTCTTTCTCGTTGAAACCTGTCTACAAACTCACGGAGTAGTTCCGTGTCTCCTTGTTTTATTTTGAATATGTCTTCCATTCTCTTCTCAACTTTTTGTGCACCAGAGTGTGCTTTTATAAACGAATCTGCAAGCTCAGCAAAAGAGTCAATAGAATTTTTAGGGAGAAGAGAATACCAGGTTAGGGCTCCTTTGGTAAGTGTTTCCCCAAATTTTTTGACAAGGGCTGATTCAATCTCTTGTTTCGTTAAGTTGTTGCCTTTTACCCTAGTAGTGAAAGCAGTCACATAGTCGCGTGGGTCAGTTGTTCCATCATATTTGGAAACGTCAGGCATTTTAAACTTCTTGGGTATAGGCAAGGGTGCCGCACTTGGCTTCCAAGGTTGTTGAGAATATCTATCAACATCGATGCCTTTGATGATAGGTGGTACTCCAGGAATTTGTTCGATGCGATCGTTCTGCTCCTTCATCTGTTTCTGCATGGTTAGCAGTAAATTTTGTAATTCTGAGTTATTAGATATACCTGGTCTCGTTTCGAGAGATTTATTAGGAGTATCTCCTCTTCCTGAGTTTGCCAACCCAGATTGAGGATTTTCCATGGTGATGGTGTTATTGGGGGGGTGGCGTCGACGGTGTAGGTAATGCTACCGATAATCCTCTCACAAATTCTTGAAAAGCTTGACTCACATACTCTGCAATCATTTGCTTTACACGATCTTGTTCCACAGTTTGATCATTATCACCATTGTTGTTATTGGACCTTTCTGGGGATTGTTCCCTCGAACCACGTGGAGTTCCTGAAGGCGATGGAACTGGGGTTCCACTCCTTTGCTAGTTGTTGTAGTTGGAGTTTGACATAATTCAGAGGATATCACTTGAAAAGTAAACAAAGATTATCAGATTCCTGGTAACGGAACCAATCAGTTTAACCAAAGAATTAGACCTTTTGACTAAAGCTTATTTTTAAGATGAACACGGGTTACTGATAATCAAGGTAATGGAGAAAAATGAATAATAGACAGTATTGCAGAAATATAAAAATTCGAAGTTAATTGTATTCGAGAATCAGATGCATTTACAAGCTGTATTCCCCTCCATTATATAGGAGATTTTTATAACGTACGACTCTTGCTATGGTTACTCATTAATGACTAATTATGACATTAATGAGGCGTTACAAAGGATAACGGTAATTGGGGTTCGCTTACATAACGTTCGAGTAATCAATTGTGGGTCCTTGAATCTGCCCGTAGATTTGTCTAGATTCATTCTGACCGTGTCTCTCTCCCGTTTTGATCAAGTTGAGTTTCTCGTGGCTGATAAGTTTGTGGGTTTACTAAAGCGTGCCTCTTTGTACCGTACCTCTTCAAAGAATCACATCCAGCTGTCGCATTTTCCTGTGTCCACACGACTGGCTGAGTTGTCAAAAGCTGGCTTACGTGTGAAACTCTTTTTTACCAATACAGTTATGCCACTTGGCATTTTTGTATGTCTGCTTTCTCTATGATATAGTCGGACTGGTAGCCCGTGATCATGACAGGCGATTTGTCATATAGAGCATGTGACCATACCAGGCAGATCGTGATATTGAGCTTGTGACCATGCCGGGCGGTTTGTGATGGTGAGCCTGTGGCCATGCCGGGCGCATTGGGATATTGGCACGTGAGTTTTTCATGTGGTTGTGATTGATAATGTGGGCACGAGGTGCCATATGTGTATGATTTGTAGAGTTGGGACTCGTGATTATGAGTATGAAGTGTGGTGCCTCGGGGTGATTCTCATTGTAAACCTTGTGATAGAACAATTTTATTTCTCGGTTGTCATTTATTTTCCATAATTGGTTTCACTGGTACTTTAACTCTGCTCTCATCACTCTGATGCGTTATCAGCTGATTACTCCTTGTTGCTATTTGTTGCTTCTTCTTCCAATTGCTAGTGTTATATTGCTATACACTCCATGTTTAGCTTTGTATTGATATTTGTTCCTCTGTTAGCTTTATATTAATACTTTGCACAAGATATTATGTCTAGTAGGTGTCTTGACTTGTACCTCATCACTACTCCACTGAGGTTAGTCTTGATACATACAGGGTACCGATTATGGTGTATTCATGCTATACTTCTGCATATTTTTGTACAGATCCAGGTACCTCGGAGCGTGCCGTTCGTTAATTAGCTATTTGTGATTCGTTGCGGAGACTTCAGGTATATCTGCCATTGCGTTCACAGACCTCAGAGTCACCTTCTGTTTTCTTTCATTACTACTGTTTATTTTCACTCCAAAATATATTGTATTTAGAGATTTCTAGTGTTCTATAATTGTTATTCGGTTCAGCTATATTATTTCAATTATCAGATTATGTATGAAATTATAACGACCCAACCGGTCGTTTTGAGCATTTACACTTCGCTTGGTAGTTTATAGTTATGAGTAGCTCCGTATGATGTATTATAACTTGTATGAATCGTCGGTTTTGGTTTTTAGGTTGTACGAAATCGATTTGGAAGCTTTTAAGTTGGAAAAGTTGACCAATTTGGACTTTTTAGCATTTGACCTTGGATCGGAGTTTTGATGGTTCCGTTAGGCCCAGATGGTAATTTTGGACTCGGGCATATGCCCGGATTTGCAATTTGATATTTCTAGAAAGATTCGACACTAATTGATAAATATTGGAATTTGAACGTTTGGAAAAGTTCATTAAGTTTGATTTGTGGTCGATGTTGGTATGCGTGATTTGAGACCTCGAGTAGGTCCGTGTTATTTATGGAAATTTTTGGTATGTTCAGACCGGGTCCCGAGGGGCTCGGGTGAGTTTCAGATAGGTTTGTGTTGTGTTGTGCTCGTTTTTTTATGTTTCGACGTCGTTTCTTCAAGCATAATGGGTACTACATTAAGCAAATGAACTCCAATTTCTGTTCTTGTTGAAGCATTAGATCCGTATCTTTTACGGAGCCATAGCAAAAAGAATCTTCAAATTTGGACATCGTATAAGGAGTTTATGGTCATTTTACTAAGAATTGGGTTGCCAATTTTTTTCAAATTAATTATGAAATTTCCACTGATTTCGTATTTTAAAATCTACACTATTTCCAAATATTGAAATCAATATATCTCCTTCAATATAAGATCAAATGGAGTGATTCAAGAGCCTAAATTGACTAGAATTTCACAAGAAATCTATTGGAGGCATCAAAAGTGAGTTTCGAGATCTTTTGGCATAAGAAACGAGGCAGAACACTATTAAAAGGAGGGGTTTTGTTTATTTAACATATTTTGAGTTGGGGAGCTCGGAATTAGGCAATTTTTGAGGTGATTTTCACCATATGAATTGGGGTAAGTGTTCTCTACTTGTTTTTGGTTATATTTCATGAATCTATCTTCGATTTTAACTTTGGTTGATGAATTTTTAAAGACGAAATTGAAAGTTTTTGCCTAAAGTTTCATAATATGAAATTTTGAGTTTTGAACATCGATTCAGAGTCGGATTTGAGTGAAAATAGTATGATTAGACTCATTATTGAATGGGTTGATGGATTTTGTGATTTTTGTCGAGTTTCGAGGTGCGGGCTCGGGTTGGGCTTTTTAAGCGATTTTGGGATTTTGATTAAAGATTCGATCTTTTTCGATAATGATTGGTTCCTTTAGCATTATTTGATGTATTCGAGTTCTTTTTGGTTAGTTTTGAGCCGTTCGCAGGTTGATACACGCGTGATGGCATCTTTGGAGCATCGCTTGGCTTGCTCGACATTGGTATTGGCTTG
Source organism: Nicotiana paniculata (assembly GCA_005239505.1). Classification (NCBI taxonomy): domain Eukaryota; kingdom Viridiplantae; phylum Streptophyta; class Magnoliopsida; order Solanales; family Solanaceae; genus Nicotiana; species Nicotiana paniculata. The sequence goes on from ML318234.1 coordinate 8,762, forward strand.
TTCGAGGTAAGTAACTCTTCTAAACTTAGTGCTGAGGGTATGGAACCCCGCATTACGTGTTATGTGATTGGTATTGAGGTGACGCACATGCTAGGTGTAGGGCGTGTGGGCGTGCACCTTATAAATTGGGACTCTGTTGTTCCATGGCACTGTATAGTGGTCCTATTTTGTTGATATCTGTTTTTTCACCATGTGATAAAGTAACTGAGCTGTCAATCATGCTAAATATCATGTTTAGGCTTTTATGATAATATTGTTAGGACCCATAGTAGTCGTTTCTCGCTGTCATCTTAATAATTTCATTGATATTTTATACTCAGTCATATTCATGCATTCATATCATATCTCAGTCTCAGTTGTTGTTTATTGATAAATCATATCATCGTTGTTGGGCTAGTTTCATGAAATTGTGAGCCTGTGAGTGAGACTGGAGAGATTAATGACTGAGTGAGGTTGAGAGCCTGATTATGAGTGAAAGTTATGAGATGGGGCTGCACGCCGCATGGTCGATTTTGATGTGATATTGGTCATGGATTGGTTATCTTTGTGTCATGTTATTCTTGATTGTCACGCTAAGACCGTGAACTTAGCTATGCCAGGGTGTCCAAGGGTTGAGTGGAGGGGTTCTTCTGAGTAAATGCCTAGCAGGGTGATTTCCTACCTAAAGGCTCAGCGCATGGTTGAGAAGGGGTGTTTATCTTATCTGGCTTTTGTAAGGGATGTCAGTGGTGAGACTCCTGTTATTGATTCGGTTCCTGTGGTCCGTGAATTTCCGGACGTGTTTCCTGCAGACCTACTAGGCATACCACCTGACAGGGACATTGATTTTGGTAGTGACCCGGTGCCAGGCACCCAGCGTATTTCTATTCCACCTTATCGTATGGCACCAACAGAGTTAAATGAATTAATGGAACAACTTCAAGAAATCCTAGATAAGGTGTTCATTCGGCCTAGTGTGTCACCTTGGGGTGCACCGGTGTTGTTTGTAAAGAAGAAGGATGGATCTATGCGTATGTGTATTGATTATCGACAACTGAGCAAGGTCACGGTGAAGAACCAGTATCCCTTGCCTCGTATAGATGAATTTTTTGATCAGTTGCAGGGTGCCAGGGTATTTTCCAAGTTTGACTTGCGTTCCGGTTATCCTCAGTTGAAGATTCGGGGGCCAGACATCCCTAAGACTGCTTTCAGGACTAGATATGGTCATTATGAGTTTCTGGTTATGTCATTTGGGCTGACCAATGCCCCAACAACCTTCATGCACCTGATGCATAGTGTATTATGGCCTTATCTGGATTCTTTCGTCATCGTGTTTATTGACGATATCTTGGTGTATTCCCAATCTCGGGAGGATCATGAGCAGCATTTGAGAGTTGTGCTTTAGACCTTAAAGGAGAAGAGATTGTATGCGAAATTTTTTAAGTGTGAGTTTTGGCTTGATTCAGTAGCATTCTTGGGGCACGTGGTGTCTAGTGAGGGTATTCAGGTTGACCCAAAGAAGATAGAGGCGGTGCAGAGCCGGCCTAGACCCTCATCAGCTACCGAGATTCGCAGTTTCCTTGGTTTGGCAGGGTGCTACCGCCGTTTCTTAGAGGGATTTTCATCTATTGGAGCACCTATGACCAGACTGACCTTGAAGGGTGCTGAGTTCAGGTGGACTGAGGAGTGTGAGGAGAGCTTTCAGAAGCTCAAGTCAACCTTGACTACAACTCCGATATTGATTTTGCCTACGGGTTCAGGTTCTTATACAATTTACTGTGATGCCTCGAGAGTTGGACTTGGAGCAGCTTTGATGAAGGATGGTAGGGTGATTGCCTATGCGTCCAGACAGTTGAAGGTGCACGAGAAGAATTATCCAGTGCACGATCTTGAGCTAGCATATATTGTCCACGCCTTGAAGATTTGGCGTCATTATTTGAATGGAGTGCATTGTGAGATTTTCACTGATCACTGTAGTTTGCAACATCTTCTTAAGCAGAAGCATCTGAATTTGCGTCAAAGGCGGTGGTTGAAGCTTCTCAAGGACTATGATCTCACTATTCTATATCATCCGGGGAAGGCCAATGTAGTGGCCGATGCCCTGAGTCTCAGAGCTGAGAGTTTGGAGAGTCTAGCCTACCTTCCAGTAACAGAGCGACCATTAGCACTTGATGTTCAGGCTTTAGCGGGTCAGTTAGTGAGATTGGATCTATCAGCGCCTACGCAGGTATTGGCTTGTGTAGCCTCCAGGTCTTCTCTTTATGATTAGATTAGAGCACGCCAATATGATGATCCACACTTGCTCGTTCTTTCGGACAGGGTCCGTCGTGGTGATGTCAGGGATGTGGTTATTGGTGATGATGGGTTCATGAAGATGCATGGCTGGATTTGTGTGCCCAATGTGGATGGACTTCGAGATTTGATTCTAGCTGAGGCCCATAGTTCGCGATATTCCATCCATCCGGGTGTCGTGAAGATGTATCAGGATCTGAGACAACATTAGTGGTAGAGGCGGATGAAGATGGATATTGTTGAGTTCGTGGTTCGGTGTCTCAAGTGTCAGCAGGTCAAGCATGAGAATCAGAGACCAAGTGTATTGCTTCAGAGATTAGATATTCTGAAGTGGAAGTCGGAGCGGATCACCATGGACTTTGTAGTTGGGCTCCCACGGACTTCGAGGAGGTTTGATACTATATGGGTTATTGTGGATCGGCTGACCAAGTCCGTGCACTTCATTCCCGTTGGTACTAATTATTCTTCGGAGTGGTTAGCTGAGACTTATATCAGGGAGATTGTCCGATTGCATGGGGTTCCAGTTTCTATCATTTCTGAAAGAGGTACTCAGTTCACATCTCAATTTTAGAGAGCCTTATAGAGAGAGTTTGGTACTCAGGTCGAGTTGAGCACACCGTTTCATTCTCAGACCGATGGGGAGTTGGAGCGTACTATTTAGATTTTGGAGGATATGTTGCGTGCATGTGTCATTGATTTTGAGGGTTCATGGGACCAGTTTCTGCCACTCGCGGAATTTGCATATAATAATAGTTATCAGTCGAGTATCCAGATGGCTCCGTATGAGGCTTTATATGGTAGTAGGTGCAGATCTCCGGTTGGCTGGTTTGAGCCGAGCGAGGCTAGGCTATTGGGCACATACTTGGTTTAGGATGCGTTGGGTAAGGCGAAGTTGATTCAGGAGCGGCTTCGCACAGTGCAGTGTAGGCAGAAGAGTTATGCAGACCGGAAGGTCCGAGATGTGTCTTTTATGGTTGGGGAGAAGGTGTTGCTGAAGGTGTCACCCATGAAGGGTGTTATGAGGTTCGGGAAAAGGGGAAAGCTGTGTCCTAGGTTCATTGGACCATTTGAGGTGCTTAAGAGGATTGGGGATGTGGCTTATAGACTTGCCTTGCCTCCCAGCTTGTCGAGTATTCATCCGGTGTTCCATGTTTCGATGCTCCGGAAGTATGTTGGTGACCTGTCTCATGTTTTGGACTTCAGCACGGTTCAGCTCAAGCGTGATATGTCATATGAGGTAGAGTCAATGGCTATTTTGGGTCATCAGGTCAGAAAGCTGAGGTCTAAGGATATAGCTTCAGTGAGGGTTCAGTGGAGGGGTCAGCCGGTGGAAGATGCCACTTGGGAGACCGAGCGGAAGATGCGGAGCAGATCTCCTCACTTATTCGAGACTCTAGGTATATTTCTAGACCCGTTCGAGGAAAAACGTTTGTTTAAGAGGGGGAGGATGTAACGACCCAACTGGTCGTTCCATGAGATTAGCCTTGTTTCCCCCATTTTTGCTTTATTATATGTTGGTTATCCTATTTATGTTGTATTGGGCCGGTTGGTTCGGGTTTGGAGTGGTCGTTGTGAGAACTGAGACACTTAGTCTCTTAACTTAGCTTAATAGTTGAAAAAGTCAACCAAGAGTTGACTTATTGGTAAACGACCTCTGAATGTGGATTTTATGGCTCGGATAGCTTCGTTAGGTGATTTGGGACATAGGAGTTTGTTCAGAATGAAGTTTTGATGTCCGGTGTAGAATTAGGCTTGAATTGACGAAAGTCAGTATTTGGCGATTTTTGGTCAGCAGTGGAAAATAGGCTATCAAGGTCGGAATGGAATTTCGGAAGTTGGAGCAAATTCCTAATGTCATTTTGGATATGTGTGCAAAATTTTAGGTCAATCAGATGTGTTTTTGTTGGTTTCGGCATCATTGGCGAAATTTAGAAATTTCAAAGTTCATAGGCTTGAATTTGATGTAATTTTGGTGTTTTCGTGTTGTTTTTGGTGTTTCGAAGGCTCGAATAAGTTTGAATGATGTTATGGGGTGTGTTGGTACGATTGGTTGAGGTCCCGGGGGCCTCTGGTGTATTTGGGATGCTCAAACGGGCACTTTTTGGCCTTAAGGAGTCTGCTATTTTCTGTTGTTTTAGCAGTAGTGATTTCTTCATTGCGATCGCGTGGATTCATCTACGATCGCGTAGAGTAAAAGAGTGGGGCAGGCATTTTTTTCTATGCGATCACGTGGTTAGGATTGCGATCGATAGGTTGGACAGGTGAAGCAGTGCGATCACGTGGCCTTTGGTGCGATCGCATAGAGGTTTTGAGGCGCGTGTGTGGGATGGAGATTTGTTCTATGCGATCACGTGTGTTGGTATGCGATTGCATAGAGTGGGCTGGTCTGTGCATCGCAAATGCATCCCTGGAAATGCGATCGCACTGAAGGGGACATAAGTGCTGGGCAGAATGTTTTAAAGCCCATTGTTGCGGAATTTTATCCATTTTCCTCCATTGACAAGCGGATTTATAGTTATTTGAGAGGGTTTGAAGAAGAAATCAAAGGGGATCTCTTGGAGGCAAGGTTTCAACTTCATAACTCGTTTATATATCATTTTCTAAGTAATTAATCCGGAAAATTATTGAATTTAAACCCAAAATTTGGGAAAGTTAAGTGCATGTAATTGGAATTTTATTTCGAGGATTTGAGTGGGGAATTGTGGTCCGATTTTGATGTTCTTGGTACATATAGAATCTTGGGAGGACGAGGATTCTAGTGATGTAAATTTTATCGAATTCCGAGATGTGGGCCCGGGGCTCGGGTTTGGCCGACTTTTGAGAATTGTGTCTAAATTGATAGTTTTCGATTGGGTTGTGTTCCTTTAGCGTATATTGATGATGTTTGGTTTTGGTTAGATTCGGAGCAATTGGGAGCCAATTTTAGGGGCAATAGCATCGCGGATTAGTATTGTGGCCCTGTAGAGGTAAGTAATGGTTATAAATCTTGTCTTGAGGATATGAAACCTCGGACTTCATATTTCTCATTGTTTTTAGAATGGCGCACATATCAGATGACGAGTATGTGGCGCGCACTAATTTTTTGGATTAGACTCGGTCCTCTCTGCGGAAACTATTGAGTTGCGTATATTACTCTAAATCATATATTAAATTGTGTTCTAAAGACTATTTCTATATTTGGGCTATAATCTGTGTTTGGGGCCTCGTGCCGACTTGTTTAGACCCTTTAGGGCCTTTTTACTGCTATTTCCTCACTGTTGATTTATGATTTACACTCAGTCATATTGTGCTTAACTGTTTTCGTAACTCAGCCTTATTTACACTATTTTGAGTTATAAAATGATGTTTTGGGTCGAGTACCCCATTTTTACTGATACGCCCGAGGGGCTTTTGCGAGGTTCTGACTGAGTGAGGCCGAGGGCCTGATTGTGAGGATATGATACGCCGCGAGGTGGCTTGATATTAGCTCTTGGGCTGAAGGAGCCCCTCCGGAGTCTGTACACACCCCCAATGAGCGCAGATACCTACTGAGTGCGAGTGCCTAGTGCCGAGTGACGAGTGATCGGGAGGCATGAGTGATAGTGAGGTTGCTCGAGGGGCTGATAATGAGTGGCTGTGAGGTGCTGAGTGATGTTCTGCCCGATGGGAGATTTATGATTCATGTTAATGTCTGAGGAGCTACTTATGATTTATTTCATTTTACACTAAATCCTTCGGTTATTTTTATTTCTGAAATTGTTAGAAAACATATTTTTTAAAGGATTTTACTGAAGTTTGCTTTTAAGGCATATTGATTTCATATATCTATGTATATACTATTGGAAACAAAGGCTGTGCATATTGTTAGTTGATGATATTTATTTTTATGTGTTTCTTGCCGCTTAGACTTGATTTATTTTCATTACTAGTGAGTTGGCGTACTCACATTACTCCCTGCACCCTTGTGTGCAGATACATGTGCTAATGCTAAACGTTAGCCATCTATACCGTGCGGAGCCGGAGTTTGGGATATAGAGGTAGCTGTTCAGCGTTTGCAACATCTCTGTTTTCCCTTCTTATGTTGTACCTAGTTATTCGTTCGAAGGTTTTGTATTATAATAGTAGACTTTTGGCATGTACATTTGATGCTCATGACATGTTGACCCCGGATTTTGGGGATGGTTTAGACTGTTTAGATGTTTATTTTTCCTATTGAATTCAGTAATTCTATATACTTTGTGAAATGTTGCAATAGGTTGGGATTTTGGAAAGAAACTGTAATTATGTGATTATTTGCTAGCCTAGTTCCACGATAGGCGCCATCACGGCCGTATTAGGGCTTGGGGTCGTGACAAGTTGGTATCAGAGCCTAGGTTACATAGGACTCAACGGTCATGAGCAGGTTTAGTAGAGTCTTGCGGATCAGTACAGAGACGTCTGTACTTATCTTCGAGAGGTTGCAGCACCCTTAGGAACAATCTCATTTTTCTTGAATTCTGTCGTGCCATTTTGTTGATTCTGGAAGTCTAAACTTCTGTTGTTTCCGTCTCTCACAGATGGTGAGGACTCGCACTATCGATCAGGATGATCAGCCACTAGCTAGACCAGTGAGGGGTCGAGGCCGTGGTAGAGGTAGGGGCCAGCCTGTGCAGCAGCCAGGGCAGTGCCAGTTGATCCCTCTATTGTTCAGGATCAGGTTCCCGCCGCAGATGCTCCAGTGGGACAGGCTCAGGCAGCGGCATTGCCTATTCTTATTCCGGGTCCTCAGGAGACCTTGGCTCAGATCTTGACTGTGTGTACCACCCTTGCTCAGGCAGTTGCCGCTACTTCTCAGGCCGGAGGAGGCAGTTAGACTCTAGTTGCTCGGACACCTGAGTAGGCCACTCAGGGCCAGCAGACACCGGGGGCGTTTCCATCCCAGCTGGTTGCTCCAGTTCGGGACTTCGTGGTTCCGGATATGCCAAAGGATGAGCAACATAGACATGAGAGGTTTAGTAGACTACAGCCTATGACATTCAGTGGTTCTGAGGGCGAGGATGCCCAGGGTTTTCTGGATAAGTGTCAGAGGATGCTGCGTACTTTTGGGATTTTTGAGACCAGTGGGGTCTCATTTGCTACTTTTCAGTTCTCTGGTGATGCTTTCACTTGGTGGGAATCTTTTGAGAGGCGTAGGCCTGTTGGTTCAGCACCTCTCATCTGGAAGCAGTTCTCCACTATCTTTTTGGAGAAGTATGTACCCTAGTCTCACAGGGAGGAGCATCGCATGCATTTTGAGCAGCTGCGCCAGGGGGAGTTATCAGTGATGCAGTATGAGATGCGGTTTTTGGAGTTGGCTCGTCATGCTACCTAGTTGGTCCCTACTGATAGGGAGAGGGTTAGGAGGTTGGTGGAGGGCCTCACTTATCAACTCCGCCTATTTATGACTCGGGAGAGAGTATCATATGCTACATTCAAGCAGGTTATTGATATTGCTTGAGATATTGAGTCAGTTCACCGCCAGGAGCGGGAGGAGAGAGAGGCCAAGAGGCCTCATGATTCGGGCAGCTCCAGTGGTGCTCCCTTCAGGGGACAATTTCAGCAGGGTAGGGGCCGTTCATTCAGGTCTCCTCAGCCAAGCCCCGCAACATATAGTGGTGCATCTTCGGGGCAGGGTCCCCGTGGTTCTCAGTAAAGCCGTACTTCATTTGGTGCCCTCCCATCTCAGAGTGCAGCTCGAGGACCTCCAGTTCAGGGTTATTCTATGCAGGAGTCTTCCAGTGGCCGTACCGGTGCCAGGGGTTTCTATCCGTCCCCGCCTCCAGGTCCAGGAAGTTTTTTTGAGTGTGGAGAGTTAGGGCACGGGTGGAGGGAGTGTCCCCGCCGTTCCGGTGGATCTTCTCAGCAGAGGGACCAACCCTCGACTTCAGCTCCAGTTACTTCACCACCCGCCCAGGCAGCCAAGGGTGGTAGTCAATCAACTAGAGGCCGCCCTAGAGGGGGAGGTCGAGCAGGTGGAGGTCAGGCCCGTATGTACGCAGTTCCAGCTAGGCCAGATGCTATGGCCTCCGATGCAGTTATCGCAGGTATTGTCTCAGTCTGTTGCCGAGATGATTTGGCTTTATTTTACCCTAGTTCTACATATTCCTATTTTTCTTCGTATTTTGCCCATTTCCTCGATATTCCCCGTAAGTCTTTAGTTACCTTTGTTCATGTGTCGACTCCGGTGGGTGATACTATTCCTGTGGACTGTGTGTATTAGTCATGTGTAATATCTATTAGGGGTCTGGAGACCCGAGTGGACCTACTGTTACTCAGCATGGTCGATTTTGATGTGATATTGGGCATGTATTGGTTATCTCCGTGTCATGCTGTTCTTTATTGTCATGCTAAGACCATGACCTTAGCTATTCCAGGGTGTCCGAGGGTTGAGTGGAGGGGTTCTTATGAGTATATTCCTAGCAGGGTGATTTCCTACCTGAAGGCTCAGTGCATGGTTGAGAAGGGGTGTTTACCTTATCTGGCTTTTGTGAGGGATGTTAGTGGTGAGACTCCCGTTATTGATTCGGTTCCTGTGGTCCGTGACTTTCCGGACGTGTTTCCTGCAGACCTACCAGACATGCTACCTGACAGGGACATTGATTTTGGTATTGACCTGGTGCCAAGCACCCAGCCTATTTCTATTCCACCTTATCGTATGACACTAGCAGAGTTAAAGGAATTAAAGGAACATCATCAGGAACTCCTAGATAAGGGGTTCATCCGGCCTAGTATGTCACCTTGGCGTGCACCAATGTTGTTTGTAAAGAAGAAGGATGGCTCCATGCATATGTGTATTGATTATCGGCAGCTAAACAGGGTCACAGTGAAGAACTGGTATCCCTTGCCTCGTATAGATGACTTGTTTGATCAGTTGCAGGGTGCCAGGGTATTTTCAAAGATTAACTTGCATCCCAGTTATCATCAGTTGAAGATTCAGGGGCCATACATCCCGAAGACTGCATTCAAGACTAGATATGGTCATTATGAGTTTTTGGTTATGTCATTCGGGCTGACCAATGCCCCAACAACCTTTATGCACCTAATGCATAATGTATTTCAGCCTTATTTGGATTCTTTTGTCATCGTGTTTATTGACGATATATTGGTGTATTCCCGATCTTGGGAGGATCATGAGCAACATTTTAGAGTTGTGCTTCAGACCTTGAGGGAGAAGAGATTGTATGCGAAATTTTCGAAGTGTGAGTTGTGGCTTGATTCAGTAGCATTCTTGGGGCACATGGTGTCCAGTGAGGGTATTCAGGTTGACCCAAAGAAGATAGAGGTGGTGTAGAGCTGGCCTATACCATTACCAGCTACCGAGATTCGTAGTTTCCTTGGTTTGGCAGGGTACTACCGCCATTTCGTAGAGGGACATCTATTGCAGCACCTATGAACAGACTAACCCAGAAGGTTGCTTAGCTCAGGTGGACTGAGGAGTGTGAGGAGAGATTTTAGAAGCTCAAGTCAGCCTTGACTACAACTCCGATATTGATTTTGCCTACGGGTTCAGGTTCTTATACAATTTACTGTGATGCCTCGAGAGTTGGCCTTGGAGCGGTTTTGATGGAGGATGGTAGGGTGATTGCCTACGCGTCCAGACAGTTGAAGGTGCACGAGAAGAATTATCCAGTGCACGATCTTGAGCTAGCAGCTATTCTCTATGCCTTGAAGATTTGGCGTCATTATTTATATGGAGTGCATTGTGAGATTTTCACTGATCACCGTATTTTGCAGCATCTGCTTAAGCAGAAGGATCTGAATTTGCGTCAGAGAGGTGGTTGGAGCTTCTCAAGGACTATGATCTCACTATTTTATATCATTCGGGGAAGGCCAATGTAATAGCCGATGCCCTGAGTCACAGAGCGGAGAGTTTGGGGAGTCTAGCCTACCTTCTAGTAGCAGAGCGACCATTAGCACTTGATGTTCAGGATTTAGCGGGTCAGTTGGTGAGATTAGATCTATCAGCCCCTCCGCAGGTATTGGCTTGTGTAGCCTCCATGTCTTCTCTTTATAATCAGATTAGAGCACGCCAATATGATGATCCACACTTGCTCTTTCTTCAGGACAAGGTCCGTTGCGCGGATGCTAGGGATGTGGCTATTGGTGATGATGGGGTCATGAGGATGCAGGGCTGGATTTGTGTGCCCAATGTGGATGGACTTCGAGATTTGATTCTAGCTGAGACTTAGTTCGCGATATTCCATCCATCCGGGTGCCGCGAAGATGTATCACGATCTGAGACAACATTATTGGTGGAGGCGGATGAAGGTGGATATTGTTGAGTTCGTGGCTCGGTGTCTCAACTGTCAGCAGGTCAAGCATGAGCACCAGAGACCAGGTGGATTGCTTCAGAGATTAGATATTTCGGAGTGGAAGTGGGAGCAGATCACCATGCACTTCGTAGTTGGGCTCCCACGGACTTCGATGAGGTTTGATGCTATATGGGTTATTGTGGATCGGCTAACCAAGTTCGCGCACTTCATTCCTGTTGGTACTATTTATTCTTCGGAGTGGTTAGCTGAGACTTATATCAGGGAGATTGTCCGATTGCATGGGGTTCCAGTTTCTATCATTTCTAACAGAGGTGCTCAGTTCACATCTCAGTTTTGGAGAGCCGTATATATAGAGTTGGGTACTCAGGTCGAGTTGAGCACATTGTTTCATTCTCAGACCGACGGGCATTTGGAGTATACCATTCAGATTTTGGAGGATATGTTGCATGCAATATGTCATTGATTTTGGGGGTTCATGGGACCAGTTTTTGCCACTCGCGGAGTTTGTATATAATAATAATTATCATTTGAGTCTATAGATGGCTCCGTATGAGGCTTTATATGGTAGGAGGTGCAGATCTTTGGTTGGCTGGTTTGAGCCGGGCGAGGCTAGGCTATTGGGCACAAACTTGGTTCAGGATGCATTGGGTAAGGCGAAGTTGATTCAGGGGCGGCTTCGCACGACACATTCTAGGAAGAAGATTTATGCAGACCGTAAGGTCCGAGATGTGTCTTTCATGGTTGGGGAGAAGGTGTTGCTGAAGGTATCACCCATGAAGGGTGTTATGAGGTTCGGGAAGAGGGAAAAGCTAAGTCCCAGGTTCATTGGACCATTTGAGGTGCTTCGGAGGATTGAGGAGGTGGCTTATAGACTTGCATTGCCTCCCAGCTTGTCGAGTATTCATCCGGTGTTCCATGTTTCGATGCTCCGGAAGTATGTTGGTGACCCGTCTCATGTTTTGGACTTCACCACTGTTCAACTGGAGGGTGATATGTCATATGAGGTAGAGCCAGTGGCTATTTTGGGTCATCAGGTCAGAAAGCTGAGGTCTAAGGATATGACTTCAGTGAAGGTTCAGTAGAGGGGTCAGCCGGTGGAGGATGCCACCTGGGAGACCGAGCAGGAGATGCATAGCAGATATCCTCACTTATTCGAGACTCCAGGTATGTCTCTAGACCATTTCGAGGACGAACGTTTGTTTAAGAATGGGAGGATGTAACGACCCGGCCAGTCGTTCCATGAGATTAGCCCCGTTTCCTTCGTTTCCACTTTATTATATGTTGCTTAGCCTATCTATGTTGTGTTGGGCCGGTTGGTTCGGGTTCGGAGTTGTCATGGTGAGAACTGAGACACTTAGTCTCTTAAATTAGCTTAATAGTTGAAAAAGTCAACCGGGAGTTGACCTATTGTTAAACGATCTCGGAATGTGGATTTTATGGATTGGATAGCTTCTTTAGGTGATTTGGGACTTAAGAGTGTGTTCGAAATGAATTTTTGATGTCCGGTGTAGAATTAGGCTTGAATTGGTGAAAGTTAGTTTTTGGCGATTTCCGGTCGGCAGTGGAAAATAGGCTATCGGGTTTGCAACGGAATTCCGGAAGTTGGAGCAGATTCGTAATGTCATTTTGGATATGTGTGCAAATATTCAGGTCAATCGGATGTGTTTTGGTTGGTTTCGGCATCATTGGCGAAATTTAGAAATTTCAAAGTTCATAGGCTTGAATTTGATGTAATTTTGGTGTTTTCGTGTTGTTTTTTTGTGTTTCGAAGGCTCGAATAAGTTTTTATGATGTTATGTGGTGTGTTGTAGGATTGTTTGAGGTCCCGGGGGCCTCGGGTGTATTTCGGATGCCCCAACGGGCACTTTTTGGCCTTAAGGAGTCTTCTATTTTCTGGTGTTTTAGCAGCAGTGATTTCTTCACTACGATCGCGTGGATTCATCTGCGATCGCGTAGAGTGAAAGAGTGGGGCAGGCATTTTTTTCTACGCGATCGCGTGGTTAGGATTGCGATCGCATAGGTTGGAGAGGTGAAGTAGTCCGATCGCGCGGGCTTTGGTGTGATCATATAGAGGTTCTGAGGCGCGTGTGTGGGATGGAGATTTGCTCTATGTGATTGCGTGTGTTGGTATGCGATTGCATAGAGTGGGATGGTTTTTGCATCACGAACGCATCCCTGGAAATACGATTGCACTAAAGGGGACATAAGTGCTGGGAAGAATGTTTTAAAGCCCTTCTGCGAAATTTTGTTCATTTTCCTCCATTGATAAGCGGGTTTAGAGCTATTTGAGAGGGTTTGAAGAAGAAATGAAAGGGTCTCTCTTGGACGTAAGGTTTTCAACTTCATAATTCGTTTCTATATCATTTTCTAAGTAATTAATCCGGAAAATTGTTGAATTTAAACCCAAAATTTGGGGAAGTTAAGTGCATGGAATTGGAATTTTCTTTTGAGGATTTGAGTGGGCAATTGTGGTTCGATATTGATGTTCTTGGTACATATAGAATTGTGGGAGGACGAGGATTCTAGTGATGTAAATTTTATCGAATTCCGAGATGTGGGCTCGGGGCTCAGGTTTGGCCGAATTTCGAGAATTGTGTCTAAATTGATAGTTTTCGATTGGGTTGTGTTCCTTTAGCATATATTGATGATGTTAATCTGGTTTTGGTTAGATTCAGAGCAATCAAGAGCCAATTTGAGGGGCAAGAGCATCGCGGTTTAATATTGTGGCCCGATAGAGGTAAGTAATGGTTATAAATCTTGTCTTGAGGGTATGAAATTCCGGACTTCATATTTTTCACTATTTTTAGAATGGCGCACTTATCGGATGACCAGTATGTGGCGCGCACTGATTTTTTTGATTGGACTTGGTCCTCTCCGTGGAAACTATTGAGTTGCGTATTTTACTATAAATCATATGTTAAATTGTGTTCTAAAGACTATTGCTATATTTGGGCTATAAGCCGTGTTTGGGGCCTCGTGCCGACTTGTTTAGACCCCTTGTGAGCTTTTTACTGCTATTTCCTCACTGTTGATTAATGATTTACACTCAGTCATATTTTTCTTAACTGTTCTTGAAACTCAGCCTTATTTACACTATTTTGAATTATAAAATGATGTTTTGGGTCGAGTACCCCATTTTTACTGATACGCCTGAGGGGATTTTGAGAGGTTCTGACTGAGTGAGGCCGAGGGACTGATTGTGAGGATATGATACGCCACGAGGTGGCTTGATATTAGATCTTGGGCTGAAGGAGCCCCTCCGGATTCTATACACATCCCAGTGAGCGGAGGTACCTAGTGAGTGCAATTGCCGAGTGATTGGGAGGCATGAGTGACAGTGAGGTTGCCCGAGGGGATGATACTGAGTTGCTATGAGGTGCTGAGTGATGTTCTGCCCGAGGGGCGATTTATGATTCATGTTTTTACCCGAGGGTCTAGTTATGATTTATTTAATTTTACACTAAATCCTTCGATTATTTTTATTTCTGAAATTGTTGGAAAACACATTTTCAAAGGATTCTACTGAAGTTGGCTTTTAAGGCATGTTGATTTCATATATCTATGTATATAATGTTGGAATGAAAGGCTGTGCATAGAACTGATGATATTGATTTTTATGTGTTTCTTCTCGCTTAGACTTGATTTATTTAATTACTACTGAGTTGGCTTACTCACATTACTCCCTGCACCCCTGTGTGCAGATACAAGTGCTGACACTAAGCGTTAGCCATCTATACTGTGCGAAGCCGGAGTTTGGGATATAGAGGTAGCTGTTTAGTGTCCGCATCATCTCTGTTTTCCCTTCTTATGTTGTACCTTGTTATTCGTTCGGAGGTTTTGTATTATAATAGTAGTCTTTTGGCATGTACATTAGATGCTCATGACATGTTGACTCCGAATTTTGGGGATGGTTTAGACTGTTTAGCTGTTTATTTTGCCTAATGAATTAAGTAATTCTATATGCTTTGTGAAATGTTGCAATAGGTTGGGATTTTGGAAAGAAACTATAATTATGTGATTATTGGCTATCCTAGTTCCACGATAGGCACCATCACGACAGGTTTAGGGCTTGGGGTCGTGAAAATATGTGGGCATAGAGAGGTATTTTATACTTGTTATTTGGAAAGAAAATGAAACATTTTTATTTATTGTGGAAAGGATATTTGGAAATTACAGTTTTCAAACATACTCGCATTTTTGACATTTTTGGTAAGAGATTTGGGATTTTTCACTGAGATACTTGAAAAGCATGACCATTTTCTGGAACTCTGAATGAGATGAGCATTTTTACTTCAGATTTGACTCTTTTGTACTTGTATTATGTTGTTATGAACTGTTAGTGAGTTATTAGTATTGGAGCCGACCTAGTGTTAGCTCGTCACTGCTTTCAACCTAAGATTAGGTTTTTTACTTACTCAGTACATATGGTTGGTTATACTAATACTACACTTCTGCACATTGCGTACATATGGTTGAAGTTGTCCCTTGTTCGTGGTAGCTTTAGGTCTATAAAGTTCTATTTATGTACCTTTCAAACAGACTATGTATTTATTTCATTTCCGTTTTGTAAACTCTATTCTTAAAAGCTCATGATTTGTACTACCAGACCTTAGGAAATGTATAGGATTCAGTAAATTACTTTCGTTTAATTATCTTGTTAATATTATTGAAATTGGATAACTATTAGTTGGCTTACCTGGCGGGTTGGGTTAGGTGCCATCATGACTAGTGGATTTGGGGTCGTGACAAGTTGGTATCAGAGCTCTAGGTTCATAGGTTCTACAAGTCATGATCAAGTGTCTAGTAGAGTCTTGCGGATCGGTATGATGACATCCATACCTATCTTCGAGAGCCTATAGGGAATTTAGGATATACTTCCCATCTTTCTTTCCTTATCTTGCGACATTGATTCAGCTTGAAGTGTAACTCTTTGAATTCCTTCCACGCATCCGTAAGAGCACATGAGCGCTTGGTATCAGATGTCAATGACGGCTTATGATTCCATGGATATAGTGTGAGATGTGATTTCAGTGTGTTGATGATGGGCCATTCTGGATGACTTGAGGCCCGGTGGTGACTGTAGCTTGAGCATATATGTTTCGATTATGTGAGCACGTGCTTTTGGACTTATATGTCTGGTAGTATCCCTATGAATGGGCTTCGTGGCTCGATGAGTGGCTGGATGGCTATGTGGTGAATATGATGTGACTGCGAGATGTGTTCAGATTGTTTGAATGTGATGGGAAGAGTTTAATTGAGATGTAACAAGGACTATTGGGTGTTTGATTTCTGTCTTGATTTGTCGTATGGTCTCAAGTTGTGGGTGTGTTGAAGGACCTCTCATGTTGTTTAGTTGTGTAGTGAAGTAGATTTTCATGTCATGTTATGAGTTCAGAATCAAGTAGATTTTAATAGTAATGCTTGTGGAAGAGTATAGAGAGATGTCAGTTTGAGGCAAAGCAAGTGGGTTACCTCCGCAAGGTGTCCTGAGCTTGTGTGGTCCCTATGATGTTTTGTAGAGAGTTATATTTTACCAGTAAATGATATATGTTGCAATTTGAGTTTGGATCTCTTGTGGAAGTTGGCTTGACTATTTCAAGGGTGAATGCGAGATTTGTAAATAATTTGAAGTATTAGATGGTTTGCGCTACAGGAGCTCGGGAAGGATTTAGTTGAATCTCACTGCGGTATTGTGGCAGTAATAGAGTATGGGAATTGTGAGTTATTGTGTGTTTTGATCTATGGATTTGAGCCAAGTGAGGGAGTTTTCTATTGATAAGTTGAGTGCACGACTATGTGTTGTATTGGTTTTAGTTTGAGGTATACTGGTGAATCAGTTATGACTTGCAGAGGTGGAGTTTGAGAATGACTCGAGTAATAGAAATTTTTGGATACAGGTTATATTATACTCTATGGGCCTATGGGAATCATTGAATGATTGAGTTGTTATTCTTAAAGGATGTAGTGTGCCTGGAGTAGGAATTTGCTCGGTTGCTTAGGAGTGTGGCTTACTCCCTTGGGTGTTGGTGTGCTAATGGGGCACATGTCGTTCGATCCATTGGGTCAGTTTAATTGAGACTTGAGTAGAGTGGATGACTCTCGAGAATGGTTCTAATGGATTCAAGATTTAAATGTAGCGATTTGGATTTTTCAGGATTGGTATATGGCTAGAAACTAAGAGTTACATTGAACGGTGTCGAGACTTGTGGCATTTTTATATCATTGGCGATTATGAATTTCAGTATCAAGAGGGTGAAGGAAACATTTTTAGGTTCACATAAGTTCTCTTTAGAGTGGCTGTCTCGGTTGTGGTGCTTCGGGGTGCTTAATAGGAAGTCAGCGACTTATGGGCCGTATAACATTGTGGTTTTATACTAGGGTCTCTTGTGTGGTGAATTTTGGTTAGGGATCGTGGTGTTCTGTGAAGGAGAAGTATCAATTTGAAGGAAATTTGGAAAGGACTTGGAGAAATATGACAGCTTGGTAATAGGTTGGATCAACATAGTAACAGGTATGATCGGTTCTTTGAGTACTTATGACATGACTAGTCTCTACAGGTGTTCATATCAATGCTCTTGGGTTTTGGCGACCTGCATGGCTGGGTTGAGTTAGAGAGATTCGGTTCTGATAGCTTGGTTATGTGCAAATGGGTTTTTGAAGAGTTCTCAATGGTTTCTACCACGGTTCGAGGGGTATATTTCCTACTGGTGTGAGGAGCATATGTCGTATAGTGGAATTTATCCTAGATGAAATCAAATGGAAGGTCCTTGGATAACGAGGTATGTAGTTGCTGGTGACTCAGAGTGGTCTATGCAGTTCTCGTATTTTTCATATGATGGCATGGTGGATGCGGTGTGTTTTGTGGGATTGAGATTTGCATGTGCTAGATCACAGTTCATTTTTGAAGGGAAGGTCATAAAAAAATTTGTAGGCAGCATGGACTGTTTCAGATGACTTGGTAACTGATATTACTATTTGGTTTGGTTTGTTGAGAGTATACCTTTCAGAAGGGACAATGTGTTTTGATGTATGGGTACTTCACTCGTACAACGACACTCTCCTGGTTGATCAACTGTTGATATTCAAATTTTTCCATGTGGCACGGAAGAATTTTAGAAGTATTCCCCATGAGAGGATAGTGTATGAGAGGTGTGTTAGACATTCTAGCGGTGGAGTTGGGATCAGATATGGTGATTCGTGTGTTATATGGATTTGGAGACTGAGAGTTCTCAGGAGCGGATTGTTTCATGGATATGGACTGCGAAGTCATGGACGAAGCTAGTTAGATGATAGTATGCATTATGATTCAGTCATTGTGGGCTTTCGGAGGGTTATTTATCTATTTATCAATGTCTAGAGTCGAGTTGGGGGTCCATTACAAGGCCCAAATAGGATGTGTATTCTACACCGAGTCGGAGTGGTTGGCTCCATAATGCTATTGTTGAGGGATGTACCATTCGTTTGTTGTTGAACTTGTTCATGTTCTAAAATGTTCTGTGAGTTACTCTTCTATGATATGAGGGATTTTGATTTGTTGGTTATATGCACAAATGGTGTGGTTCTATTGGGGCCTTTTAGCGAAATTTCGATGAGATGGATATTTGGGTGATGCATGATCGATTGCTCATTAGTTATGTTCTTTCGGGTTTGTGTGTCATTGTGTCATTTTCTTCTCCGTGGTTATGGCCATGCACCTTGGGTACTTGATGTCGAGTTGCGTGTGGTTATTGATTTTGAGCAGGGTGGCTTGAGGTATTTCATACAGACCATTATTTGGATGGGGTCACACATTGCAATGGAGTTATATTGAGATATGATCCCTTGTGTTAGATTCACGTGTTATGGTTCTACGGTGTGTGATGGGTTTTTAGCATCTCGTTGTAGCAGTACTTGTTGAGCTTGTGGGACGGTTCTCTCGTTGGGTCATTTTCTATGTTTGAGTACACTTGGCTTGTTGTTTATTAGTGCACGAATTGCACAGGCTGTGGCTTTAGATTGTATTAATGTGGCATGTCACTAAAGTAGTTGTGTTGGATGAGATGAGGTCATCAGACCTAGAATGGGTGCTATCGGATCTGATTGCGGTATATTTGTAAGGATAATGTTGCTGATAGGCCTAAAATCTAGTTGTAGTTCTTGTCGAAGGAGATGTAGCTCCAAGACTTGTTGATCTGATGAAGGGTTATGAGTTCTGCTTGTTTCTTTCATCAACGGCAGCGTACAAAGCTTTTAGAGCGAGGTTTTGTTTGATATGCGATTTATTACCAGTACCAGATTTATTTTTAAACAACTACAGTGATTAGAAATTATTGATATGAGTATTTTCATTATGAGGTATATCATGTGATTGTGTCTTGGATTATGGTTATGGCTTGATACAGTTTGTTCACACTTATACAGTGTGTAGGTTGCAGGATTCAGATCTTATAAGAAATTCCGGATGATTGGAAATGGATTCTAAGTCTTGTGGGCTTGGTTGAATTGAGAAAATTTCATTTATGTTGTGTTACCGGACCTATATGGGATATGGTGATGTGGGATCACCCCCGGGTATGTACATGGTAAGGTTATACGGCAGTTTGATGGTTTTGGGAAAAACTTTTGGCACGTTCGAGGACGAACGCATGTTTAAGTGGGGGAGAATGTAACGACCCGACCGATCGTTTTGAGCATTTGTACTTCGCCTGGTAGTTTACGGGCTTGAGTAGCTCCGTATGATGTATTATGAATTGTGTGAATCGTCGGTTTTGGTTTTCAGGTTGTACGGAATCTATTCGGAAGCTTTAAGTTGGAAGCGGTGACCAAGTTGGACTTTTTAGCATTTGATCTCGGATTGGAGTTTTGATGGTTCCGTTAGGTCCGGATGGTAATTTTAGACTCGGACGTATTCCCGGATTTGCAAATTGATTTTTCTAGAAATATTCAGCACTAATTAACAAAAATTGGAATTTGAAGGTTTGGAAAAGTTCATTAAGTTTGATTTATGGTGCGATTCATCGTTTCGATGTTGTTATGCGTGATCTGAGGCCTCGAGTAGGTCTCTTTTATTTATGAAACTTGTTGTATGTTCGGACCGGGTCCCGAGGGCTCGGGTGAGTTTCGGATAGGTTTGGGTTGTGTTGCGCTCATTTTTTTTATGTTTCGACGTCGTTTTTTCAAGCATAAATGGTACCATATTAAGAAAATGAGCTCTAATTTCTGTTCTTATTGAAGCATTAGATTCGTATCGTAATTACAGATCCATATAAAAAAGAATCGTCTAATTTGGACATCGTATTTGGAGTTTATGGTCATTTTACTAAGAATTGAGTTGCCAGGTTTTTTCAGATTAATTACGAAATTGCCACTGATTTCGTATTTAAAATCCGCACTATTTCAAAATATTGAAACCAACATATCTCCTTCAATATAAGGTCAAATGGAGTGATTCAAGAGTCTAACTTGACTATAATTTCACAAGAAATCTATTGGAGGCATCAAAAGAGAGTTTCGAGATCTTTTGGCGCAAGAAATGAGGCAGAACAGTGTTAAAACAAGAGTTTTCTTTATTTAACATATTTTGAATTGGGGATCTCGGAATTGGGAAAGTTTCGAGGCGATTTTTACCATATGAATGGGGGTAAGTGTTCTATACTCGGTTTTGGTTATATTTCATGAATTTATCGTCAATTTTAGCTTTGGTTGATGAATTTTTAAAGAGGAAATTGGGAGTTTTGGCTAAAAGTTTCATAATATGGAATTTTGAGTTTTGAATATCGATTTGGAGTTTCATTTGAGTGTAAATAGTATGATTAGAATCGTAATTGAATGTGGTGATGGATTTTGTGAGTTTTGTCGGGTTCCGAGGTGCGGGCCTGGGTTGGGCTTTTTGGCCAATTTTGGGCTTTTGATTAAAGATTTGACCTTTTTCGATTGGGATTGGTTCTTTAGCATTGTTTGATGTATTTGAGTTGTTTTTGGTTAGTTTTTAGCCGTTTGGAGGTCGCTAGGCGCGTTATGGCATCTTTGGAGCATTGCTTGGCTTGCTCGACATTGGTATTGGCTTGTTCGAGGTAAGTAACTCTTCTAAACTTAGTGCTGAGGGTATGAAACCCCACATTATGTGTTATGTGATTGGTATTGAGGTGACACACATGCTAGGTGATGAGCGTGTAGGCGTGCACCCTGTAAATTGGGACTCTGTTAGTCCATGACACTGTATAGTGGCCCTATTTTTGTTGATATCTGTGTTTTCACCATGTGATAAAGTAACTGAGCTGTCAATCATGCTAAATATCATGTTTAGGCTTTTATGCTGATATTGTTAGGACTCATATTGGTCGTTTCTTGCTGTCATCTCACTGATTCAGTGATATTTTGTACTCAGTCATATTCATGCATTCATATCCTATCTCAGTCTCAATTGTTGTTTATTGATACATCAGATCATCGTTGTCGGGCTAGTTTCATGACATTGTGAGCCCGTGAGTGAGACTAGAGAGATTGGTGACTGAGTGAGGCTGAGAGCCTGATTATGAGTGACAGTTATGGGATCGAGCTGTACGCCGCAACATGTTATATTGATTATACTTGGATCTGGCTTATGATAGAGCTTGGGCTGTAGGAGCCCCTTCGGAGTCTGTATACACCCCCAGTGAGAGCGGTTGATTATATTGAAGGATGGATCTTCCCTGGACATGGATCTTGTCCGAAGTGTTTATATCCCTGGAGATGGATATTCTCCATGGGGCCATATTGGCTTTTCCTCGGTACTGAGTGACTGACGGTCAGTGACATATATACTCCGGGATGGATCTTCCCTGGGCCGTTTGGGCCATATACAGTATCGAGTGGTTGAGCATGATGAGTGGAAAGTGTGAAACAGTGAGATTGAGTACTCTGAGAGTGTGTGAACATGATTCATCTCCCAGATGCATGGCATTTGCATGCACACATGACATACGTGCATAGAGATGCATTGTTGTTCATGTTATACGGTATCACGTCATTCATGACTTATTATACACATTGCTATATGGGTATAAAGAGGTATTTTATACTCGTTATTTGGAAAGAAAAATGAAACATTTTTATTTATTGTAGAAAGGATATTTGGAAAATTACAGTTTTCAAACTTGTATTTTTGACGTGTTTGGTAAGAGATTTGGGATTTTTCACTGAGATACTTGAAAAGCATGACCATTTTCTGGAACTATGAACGAGCCGAGCATTTTTACTTCAGAGATACCTCTTTTGTACTTGTATTATTTTGTTATGAACTGTTAGTGATATATTGGTATCCGACCTGACCTAGTGTTAGCTCGTTACTGCTTTCAACCTAAGATTAGGTTTGTTACTTACTCAGTACATGGGGTCGGTTATACTGATACTACACTTATGCACATTGCGTGCAGATGTTGGCTGCTAAGGTTGCTGTGTTCTATGGAGCTGGACTGAAGATGTACCTGCGTTTCGGTTGAGGATGTGCCCCTTGTTCGTGGTAGCTTTAGGTCTATAAAGTTCTGTTTATGTACCTTTCAAATAGACTATGTATTTATTTTATTTCCTCTTTGTAAACACTATTCTTAGAAGCTCATGATTTGTAGTACTAGTCCTTGGGAAATTTAAGGATTCAGTAAATTACTTTTGTTTAAGCGGGTTGGGTTAGGTGTCATCACGACTAGTAGATTTGGGGTTGTGACATAAATTAAGTTGGTTATTTCGGTGTATGCTAAGCTTTTGCTAGGCTTACCTAGTCCTAAGGACTAGGTTCCATCACGATCCTTAAGGTGAGATTTTGGATATAATATATATAAGGATCGTGATGGAATCTAGTCCTTAGGACTAGGTATGCCTAGAACATGCTATATATATATATATATATATATATATATATATATATATATATATATATATATATATATATATATATATATATATATATATATATTTATATATATTTCAGCATGTGCCAGGCATACCTAATCCTAAGGAATATATATACTACTCCCCAATTTGAATTAGCAGTTTTTAAATCCTTTTTAGTTTCCTTTTTCAAAAAAAATAATTTTAAAATTCCAACTTAAAACTACTGCCCAATTTAAAGTGGTAGCTTTTTATGTTTTTATTTTAATTTTTCATTTTAAAATAATTATAAAACACCAACTTTGTTGGAGCTTTGTCCTAAAAATTTACACTTGTCATCTTATGGTTATGCTACTTGGCTTAATATGGTGACTTTGCTTCTACTTTTATCATATATAGATTAAACCTACCGTATAACCACACTGACTAATTATTAGTTTTTTTAAATAGTATGTTTTTATATAATCTATCATCGTATCATATAATTAAGTAAATGTTTAATTTTATAAAAAAAAAAAATACTGTACCGACTATGTCGTGCCCCATTTTCTCGCGAAAGCGGGTTTCGACGTGTGACAACTTTTTTAAATGGGTATTAAAAGAGAAGAGCCGCAATCTAACGATTTTAAAGTGTGTTAGGGCACTCATTTTCAAATAACTCTGTTTTATCTAATCCGTGTCACCAAAGATCGAGTAAGGGCTCAAATTACCTGAAAGAGAAGAGGTTAGGCACTCTTCGAGGTCCACAACTGTGGCTTCAGGCCAAATTTTACACTATGTGGATTATCGAATTATCGTTATTGTCACACCTCTTTTTTCCCGTAGGAGCGTAAGAGAGTTTTTCGAATTATGTGGATTATCGAATTTGTATTATTTAATAAGTTTAAGAGTCGCCACTCAGAATTATTTATTTACGGTGTTCCGAGTCACCATTTATTTTTAAAATCCCAAATCGAGGAAATTTTGACTCCATTAAAAGCCCGCGAAACCAGAAGACGGGTAAGGAATTCTGTTAACCCGGGAGAAGGTGTTAGGCACTCATGAGTTCCGTGGTTCTAGCACGGTTGCTTTAACAATTTATACTAGGCTTAAATTGTTTAATTACTCATTTTGGAACCTAAATACATTTTTACTATTACCGCTTCTAATTACTCTATTATTCGTATTTAAGGAATTATTTTAAGACGAGTTACGCATACATATAATCGTTTAGTTTGGCACGTCAAGAATCATGTCACGCGTACGTGTACATAATTCTCAACACTTAGTTTATTTAAAAAAGAGTTTGGTCAAAGTCTCGCAAATTCATACCTTGAATTTATTTGGGGAAATCGTAATCATGTCACACGAACATGTACACAATTACGATAGTAGATTAAATGCGCGCCTAAAAGCATTTCTATGAATATTCATTTTTTAAACTGTACTCGTGTCACGGGAACGTGTAAACAATTAATAACGCTTTATTATTATTAATATTGTTTCGTCCAAAGTTGCGAGGACACATACCTTGGTTTTAATTTGGAAATCGTAATTATGTCACGCGAACGTATACATAATCACGATAGATTAATAAAAATTACGCCTAAATCACTCTACAAATGTTTAGCAGATTCGCTAGCTTAATATTGACAGTTGTGAATGAGCTAAATAATTAAGTTCAAAGATATGTATAAGACGGAAACTTATGCCTTCAACAATCTTAATCTACTCTCCAACTGAATTGTCCTAAATTAGAACAAAACAAGTTGTTTTCGAAGAATTATCAAAAAGCCAACAAATTATATAAACAACAACACTATCAAATAAAGGGAAGAGTCATACAAGCATCCAAATATTTATTTAAGAATCATAACAACTGATTAGTTTCATCTATATAAACTACAAGGAAACAAGCACTAGGAAATAAAGGGGGAAAAAGTGGAAAACTTTATTAACTTAATAGAATGAGACAACTTTAACCAACGGAAACATAAACACTTAGCATATGGAAACCTCAAATGGGGACAAAAAAACACACACAGTAATTCAAGAAAATGACAGAAGAACAAAAGCCAAGAAAATCCCCTGTAAACAAAAATTACAAAAAAGGACACAAAAACAAAACATGATCGTTTAGATCCTTGAAACAAGCTGGAGTAGAGATTAAAAGATAACTGTACCTCAAATTGATTCTTTAGATGATCAAATTCCTTATCAAGATCGTTTATATCCTGATTATATGCCTTTAAACTTTGAATCTCAAAAGAAACTCAACTAGACGCATCTCGACCAGAACCGATAGACGGAGCTTCAGACAGGACCTCAAGAAGCAACCTCAAACGCTGACATCTCCAGCGGGATATGGAAATTAAAACAAAAGGAAGAAAGTGCCGAACTCAAGCTGATAAAAGAACAGCAGAATAAACTATTTGGAGAATCAATTGGACTGTGTAAGGGTGCTGAAAATGGTGATTACAACATCGAGAGAAAAATGCGATTTCGTCGGCATTAATGGAGGTCACCGAAAATTTTCTTTTCCGGTTAGATCCAGACCCAAATAGATTTTGGAGTTGGCGGCTGATGTTCTCTTCTTTTTCCCAAATCTTCTTCTTTTATTTCTAGTTTTCAGTTTTTTCTTTTCAAATTCTTGCCCAATGTCATGACCCAAAATCTATTAAGGTCGTGATGGCGCCGGACACCATCGTCAGGCAAGCCAATCATTGATTAGTTGAAATAAATTCCCGTTTTAACTTTTTCTGTAATCATTACCTCTAACTTACGTAATAACTAAACAAAATCCGTTAAGTGAATACGATGGTTTAAATATTCCATTTTTCGCAAATATAACCCAAACACATCCCAGAACCCGGTGACACAAGTACATGAGCAATTTCTAAGAATTTATACAATCATTACAAAGCTTGTCCGAGATACAGAGTGGGAAATGGAATTTAAAACTAAATGAATACAATATGAGAGAGACTCTATCAGCTACGGATCGCCTCCGGATAATGCATCTCACCTAAGTCTCCAAACCAGCCACATCACTATGAAGGTACCTGTGCAATAAAAATGCACAGCAAGTGTAGCATATATATACATGTACGAAACAACATGTGAGTCGCCCGCCTAAACTCAGAGAGTACGAAACAACATGTACTTAGTAAGTCGCCTTCCTAAACTCAGAGAGGTAGTGACGAGAGGTCGAAATAGACACTTGCTAGAGGTCAATTTAGTATATTCAAGTGAGACACTAAGCATGAATGTCATAGACAATTTATTAAAATCAGGAATAAATAATATCAACTCCTTCCACATTTATCACTTTAAATCTTCATCATTTCAGTTAACAATTTAAATCATGATCAGGGATAAGAAACATCAGAGTTATTTCACATTTTACACATCAATTCTCCTTCCTCATAACTGGCCATTAAAACTTCCTTAGGCCGATAAACATGTATAACTCGCAGCAATACGCAGTAAATATCATGCGCAAGAAATGCCGAGGGTCGACGGCCCGAACAAACATAAACATAAACTGTGCACTGCCGAGGGTCGAACAACTCGAACCATAAATGCATTTATTTTCCCCGCTTGCGAATCAATCATGCGACGCGGTCAACATAATAATAATAAGGCTAACCTGCTCGTGAATCACACCTGTGACTCATGTGCTCATATGTACACGTATTCACATAATAAATCCGCATTTTTATCAAGAAAATAGCTTCTCAGGAAATGATAAAATCCTCTTAAAGGAACAAGAAAAATAGCATTTAAACCTTTGTTTTGAAACTCATTTTCCAAGTTTAATAATATTCAATAATATAACCTTATCAGGTATACAATTATCGATAGAGGAAATCAATTCTCTTTCTAGATGATTAAGAAAATGAACTCTAATCTTCTTAGAAATTAAATTACTATTTCGATTATATTAGCGGTCTAATATTACTAGCAAAATCTCAGGTACAACAGGTAAGGCATGCTAGTGGGTCCTAGACTACCTGGATATGGCAAAATAGTAGCTACGCACGGACTCCCGTCACCTCGTGTATACGTAGCCCTCGCAGATAGTAGAACATACTTTATTAGTTCACCTAGGGGGACAATTCCCCCTCACAAAGTTAGAAAGGAGACTTACCTCGCTCGCTCTGAAGTTCCATAACCGGCTTCCAAGTCCTTCCTACGACTCCAATGAACGCACAACGTCCCAAAACTATCCAAAAAATGACACACCAATGAAAATATACTCCAATATTTGCAACAATTCAAATTATATAATTTCCCAACTCCGCTCAGTGAATTTACCAAAATGCACTCGGGCCCACGTGCCCGGAATCCGAAATTTCTCGAAGATATATTCTACCCATAGCTTTACTAGTTCAAATATACAATTTACTCTAAATTCCATGCTCAAATTCGTGGTAGAAATCCAAAATACCATTCTAGGTTTTTCTTCAAAATTTCCCAATTTTTCCTACTAATTTCTATGTCCAATCCATGCATATAACTTGTATTCAACTTATAAACATGAAGAAATTACTTACCTTGACAATGATGATGAAAATTTTCTCTTGGAGCTCCCCAAAAATCGCCTAAGCCATGAGAAAAATGAGAGGAATGGCCAAAATCCCGGTCTTAAAACGTTCTGCCCAGGCCATTTTTCGCACCTGCGATCTGAACACAGGTGAGAAAATTCCATCGCACCTGCGATCCCAGCCAAGCCAGCCCACTCTCGCACCTGCGGCGCCAAAGCCGCACATGCGGCCAAATCTTTGCAGGTGCGGTCACACCAGACACCAGCAGCACAACTCCTCTTCTAACTTCAAATTTGATCCGTTAACCACCCAGAATCCACCCGAGGCCTCCGGGACCCCGTCGAATCACACGACTCAGTCCCATAACATCCCACAGACTTGCTCGAGGCCTCTAATCACATCAAACAATGCTGAAATCACGAACCTCACTCAAACTCAAACTTTATGAACTTTGAAATTTCCAACTTCTATATCCGATGCCGAAACCTATAAAATCACGTTTGATTGACCCCATATTTTTTACGCAAGTCATATTTGACATTACGGACCTGCTCCAACATCCAGAATTGCATTCTGACCCCGATATCAAAATTTTCCTTTCTGGTCGGATTTCTCAAAAACCTTTAAATTCCTATCTTTAGCCAAACTACTTCAAAATAACTTACAGGCATCCGAATTCACTTTCGATCGCGCTCCCAACTCCAGAATCACCATAAAGAGCTATTCCCAGGCTCAGAATTCTAAATGGACATCAATATCACTGAAATGCGCTTCAATCCAAAGTTAGGAAATTTTCTTCAAAATGCTGACTTCCACAATATACGCCGAAACGTCCCCGGGTAATCGAAAACCTGATTCGGACATACGCCTAAGTACGAAATCATCATGCAAACCCGCAGGAACCTTCAAATTCTGATTCTGAGGTCGTTTACTCAAATTTCCAATCTTGGTCAATTTCTCCAACTTAAGGCTTCTGAAATGAGAATTTTCTTTCCAATTTGACTCTAAACTTTCCGAGACTCGATTCCGGTCACACCTATAAGTCATAATACCTGAAACGGAGCTGCTCATGACCTCAACTACTGAACGACGCGCTAGAGCTCAAAACAACCGGTCGGGTCGTTACATTCTCCCCCACTTAAACAGACGTTCATCCTCGAACGTGCTAAGAACTGCTCAGGAGTTATCCGAAATCAATGTTTAACACCTTGAGCACCTGCCGGTGCTACCACAACCAATTTGAGCACGTTAGCTTGATCAAATCTGAAGGTATCCTCTTTTATACATACCATAAGTTTAGAACCCAGTTCAAACACTTGAAATTCCCTGGCAGGCCTAACTACCACACGACATACCAGAACATGACTGCATACCCTAGTTGAATTAACACCATGCACTTAATAATTTATCATCTGACAACATCGACACTCCCTGAACCTTAATAGCCAAAATTCCACGAATTCGATGCTCCCAATGCACCTCATGATATATATATATACATCCTGCTATAATGCTGGAGATACCACCACAATGGAGGAGATGTTTAGAAATTCATAATCAACTGCCGAGTTAACAAATCATTGAATATCTCCTCTTGACTAGAATCATCACCTAATGACGAACCAAATAATGGTATTTGTCCTTTAATATATTCTGCATAATTTTATCGCACTGATCCCTGATCCAATAATCTCGTCTCACCCAGTATGAAATGCTCAGACAACAAATCACCCCAAACATGACCGACAATCTCAGATGACACCACAATGCGCCAATAGGCCATAACTCGAACATGATACATAGAGAAATGACTTAGGATAAAATCGCAACTTATTATGAACTCTTCTCAGAAAATAGAAAGTACAAGAAAAAATAAATATAGGACCTCACTCATCATCACACTGTTGCGGCGTGCAACCCGATCCAAAAAACATACCCATGGCGGCGTACCACCCGATCCCATCACAAAATTCACATAAGGAAATATACATAGAGCTGAATTGCTCACTATCACAAAATACTGAATATCGATCATAAGCACGCTAAGTGCATAATACCATCCTGGGGAGACTGATAAATCCACATGCTACAAAACTTAAGCACAAATGAGGTGCGGTATAAATATACTCTGAAATCTCAAGAGCCCTCATGCTCACATAACATCATCACTATGCTGAATCTTAACACATAGGAATTTCTCAAGCCGTTTCACAGCTCACACGGCTCAATAATAACCTTACATGAAATGAATGAAGACAGAACAACATCCGATATTCCAACACCCTCCTTGAGGAGCGCTATACTAAAAGGAACACATCTCACTCATACGGAGCCCATAATCATATTTAATTCCATTTACAAACATCGAGTATACTGTAATGACCCGACCAGCCATTTTGCGATATCGGACCCCGTTCCCCTAAATGAAACTTCCCATAGCGGCTTATTTTGATTTATGACTTGCGGGGGCGGATGGTCCGGGTTTTGGAAGTGTTTAGAGAAATATTGGAACACTTGGTTCCTTCAGGTTGGCCTTTAAGTCTGTTCGGCGCATTTTTAGAGAATTCAAGAAAACTTAAAGTTCCTAATTTGGTTCTAGGGGTTTTGAAGTGTGATTTTGAGTTTTAGCATTTTTGCGGGTGTTCCGAAGGCTCGACCAAGTCCGTATTATAATTTGGGACTTGTTTCTATATTTGGACGGGGGCTCGGGTGGGCCTAGGTGCCTCTCAGGCACCTAATGAGGCCAAAAACCAGCTGAAGCAGTTGCTGGTGCACCTGATATGGTGTGACCGCAGGTGCGGTTGCCTAGCCGTAGGTGCGGTTGCCCAGCCGCAGGTGCGAGACCGCTCATGCTGTCCAGGTCTCGCAGGTGCGACCCCCAGGTGGGTTTCCCAGTTCTCTCAGGTGCGGGCTCATTCCCGCAGGTGTGGGCTCCATCCCGTAGGTGCGAGCCCAGGCCCTTGTCCCATTTTTCCGCAGGTGTGAGTTATTGCTCGCAGGTGAGAGACCGCATGTGCGGTCGTCCAGTCGCAGGTGCGGAAACCCCTATATGCACTAAGGTCTTTAAGTGCGGGATTATCCCATTTTCACTCCTTTTTCTTCCACCATAGACGATTTTTAGAGCTTGGAAAGGAACCCCACGACCCAGCCACTGAGAGGTAAGTAAATTCTACCCTAAAGCTAGTTAATGCATGAATTCCTAGTTGAATTTAACTACCTAATTAGTGAAAAATTAAGGAATTGGGTAGTAACCTAGGGCTTTCGATAATTTAGAGAATTAACTGTGAATTGGGTATGAAATCATATATTAATGATCTTTAGGTTATGGGTGAGTGTTTCTTTCGAGAATTTTCAAAATCCGAGCATGCGGGCCCGGGGTTGGATTTTGGAATTTCTTCAAGAATGATGAATTTGATTAAATAATAGGAGAATTCCATGCTTTGAGTATAATTTGATATATTTATGTAAAATTTGGTTAGCTTCGAGTCCTTTGGGTGACGAGTTCGGAGTTTCGGGCGCATTCTTTACCCGGGGAGTAGGTGCGACGCGAGCTGAGTCTCCTTTCTAAGCTCGCAAGAGGGAATTTTCCCCGTAGGTGTTTTCAAATGCTACGTGTGATATTTGTGGGGGCTATGTACATACAAAGTGATGAGAGTCCGTACGTGGCGGCTATTATTATTATGTTCGGGTAGCTAGGCCCACATCATGCCTTGTGTTTTCCTTGAAGTGAACTATATGCTTAGTGAATTAAATGTTACATGTGGCTTATTTCCCTGAGATCATGGAATTAGAGAAATTTTAGGGAATTGTTCCCTAAAAAGTAATTTAAAAAGAAACACTGTGTGTGCATGTGACCGCTTCACAATTTACATTCCGCTAGCGAAGTGTGATTTCCTCCACTCTCATGGGAGCGGACCGTACGCCACTGCGGATTGAAAGATGCAATTATGGTACGGGCCGTTCGATCCTCGGTAGTGCATATGTATCATTACTTTATGGCAAATATGCACTTATGATTCGGGCCATTCGATCCTCGGCAGTGCATAGACGTGAGCACTTTATGGCAAAGTGCACTTATGGTTCGGGCCGTTTGACCCTCGGCAGTGCACAAGTATGATTATCTTATGGCTCAAGCCGGTTTTCCTTATCCCGTATGCGCATGATTTATTGTTATTGAATTCATGGATATTGATTTGACAGATATTTGGGGGGAGATGAAGTAGTAATTATTTATTTACTCCCAGTGTTTACTTGGATTTCAGTGCCTTATGTATTTGCTTCTTCACTACCTTTACATGCCTATCGTTTTCATCATATTCTGTTAAATTATATTATTGGACCTTAGTGAGTGTCAAGTCGCCCTCTCGTGACTACTTCTTCGAGGTTAGGCGGGATACTCACTAGGTATATATATATTTATGTACTCATGCTACGCTTCTGTACTTAATTGTACAGGTTCTGAGGCTGGTGCATCTGGTTGTCAGACCGGAGCTTGATTCTGATTATAGACGGACCTGACTTCACGGTGAGCTGTTTTCTTCTGGTGATCTCCGGCAGCACCATGGAGTTTCTTTTGCTTATTTCCTATCTATTTCTTTCAGATAGTGGGACTGTATATTATATCTTTTGTATATTCTGTTAGTATGCCCGTAGAACTTGTGACACTAGTTCATGGCACACACGTGGTAGTTATTATGGATTACGGGTCTGTATATATATTGTCTCACGCCTCCTCATGACCGCTTTTGATTAAAACTGGCTAATTATCCTTGTCGATTTATATTTTAAGCTTTAAAAACTGAGTATATGTTGAAATGTTTAATCAAATAAGAAAGAACCCTTACTAAATTGAGTGTTGGCTTGCCTGACCCCGCTGTTGGGCGCCATCACGACCTAAGTTAGGATTTTGGGTCGTGACAACATGGTATCAGAGCACTAGGTTCACGTAAGTCTCACGAGTCAGGGGCAAACCCAGTAGAGTCTTGTGGAACGGTACAGAGACGTCTGTACTTATATTCAGGAGCCTATAGGGTGTTAGGAAACCTCTCTTTGTTGTTATTCTATCGTGCAGTCGATGATTTACTAAAATCATTCTTCTATTCTCTCACAGATGGTGAGGACACATGCATCTGATGTTCCAGACCAGGGAGGGACCGCTATCCGCGTTGTCCGAGGCCGCGGTAGAGGTCGAGGGAGGGCACCGACCCGAGGTAGGGGACGAGGGCATCCCAGAGCTATTCCGGTTCCACCACTAGAGGACCCTATCATAGAGGAGCAGGACAAGGTTCCCCCAGTAGATACTGCTCCAGTAGACTTCATGACGGCGCCAGGATTCCAGGAGGTCATGGGCCGTATGATGAGATTTATGGACACTATGTCCCAGGCTGGTTTATTTCCAGCAGATCCTGCCACTTCTCAGGCGGGAGGGGGAGTCCAGACCCCTACTTCCCAGGCTGCAGGCCAAACATCAGCATTACATCATACCCCGAATACACTGCCTGTGGGCGGGGTCCAGCCTGTTACAGCAGCAGCTGAGCCCAGACCAGCTGCTGATGGCAATCCGCAGATGTTATTGGATAGATGGACTCGATTGCACCCTCCAGTCTTCGGGGGTGAGCGAGGCGAGGATGCCCAGGATTTTGTGGACAGGTGCAGGGACAGAGTGCACAACATGAGGATACTAGAGTCCCATGGAGTGGATTTCACTACCTTCCAGTTAGAGGGCAGAGCTCGTAGGTGGTGGCAGTCCTATATTCTCAGCAGGCCAGCAGATTCTCCTCCTGTCACTTGGGAGCAGTTCACGCAGGTGTTTCTAGATAGATATATCCCACCTTTGAGAGAGAAGAGTTGCGGTATCAATTTGAGTGGCTAGAGCAGGGACAAATGTCAGTGACAGATTATGAGGCCAGATTTTCAGAGTTGTCTCGCTATGCACTCATGATACTACCTAGTGATGCAGAGAGGGTGCGGAGATTTGTGGCTGGGTTGTATCCAGGTATTAGGGCCACCATGGCCCGAGAGGTGGAGATGGGTACTCCTTATCATCTCGTGGTAGAGATTGCTCGTAGATTCGAGGGGTATCGGTCGAGGAGTAGGGAGTAGGGGCAGCAGGACAAGAGGGATAGATTCTCCGGAGATTTCAGAGGTGCCCCAGCTAGGGGCAGAGGTCAGTTTAGCAGTAGTCAGCCCAGCAGGCCTTCATATTCAGCACCTCCAAAACCTCGCCGAGGTGTTCCAGCGAGGCCTCATTTCAACGCCATGCCAGAGCGTTCCTACCATCCTCCAGCCATTCAGAGTTCACCCAGTGGTTATCCCAATCATCCGAGATCCTCTGACCCCTACGTTAGTGCTATGCCAGAGGGATCACATCGCCCTCCGGCCATTCAGGGTTCTTCTTCGTGGCAACAGACTATGGTACCTGGGGGTTGTTACGAGTGTGGGGAGCTAGGTCATATAAGGAGGCATTGTCCTAGGTTTCGAGGAAAGGCCGTTCAACTGGGTTATCAGCCGATGGGTCCGACACCAGCAGTCCGGCCACCTAGAGGTGGAGGACAAGTTGGCAGGGGTCGTCCTATAGGTGGAGGCCAGTCAGGGGGAGGTCAGGCAATTCCTGTTCACTCTGGTGGAGCCCAGTCTTCCAGTACTCCAGCTAGATTATATGCCATTCCGTCCAGATCAGATGCAGTGGCCTCAGACGCTGTGATCACATGTATTATCTCAGTATGTGGTAGAGAGGCTTAGTATTATCTGATCTAGGATCCACCTATTCATATGTTTTAGCATTATTTGCTCATTTTCTGGATGCTCTTCGCGAGTACTTGGGTTCTCCTATATATGTGTCCACTCATGTGGGCGATTCTGTGGTGGTAGACCGGATCTATCGGTCTAGTGTGATCACCTTCTGTGGGTTCGAGACCAGAGCGGACCTTTTATTGCTCGACATGGTTGATTTTGAGGTTATTCTAGGCGTGGATTGGCTATCTTCTTATCATGCCATTCTAGATAGCCACGCCAAGATAGTTACTTTTGCCATGCCCGAGTCGCCTAGACTGGAGTGGAGAGGTTCCTCAGTTAGTGCAGCCAGCAGGGTTATTTCATTCATGAAGGCTCGATATATGACCGAGAAGGGTTGTCTGGCCTATCTTGCTTATGTGCAGGACACCACTGCCGTGTCTCCGATGATTGGTCCAGTGCCAGTTGTTCGAGAGTTTGCTGATGTGTTTCCTTCAGATCTTCCGGGAATGCCTACGGATTGTGAAATTGATTTCTGCATTGATTTAGCTCCAGGCACCCAACCTATATCTATTCCTCCGTACCATATGGCTCCAAAATTGTTGAAGGAGTTGAAGGAACAACTTGAGGAGTTGTTGGCTAAGGGGTTCATCAGACCGAGTGTATCGTCGTGGGATGCTCCAGTTCTATTCGTGAAGAAAAAGGATGGGTCCATGCGGATGTGTATTCATTACCGCCAGTTGAACAAGGTCACCATTAAGAACAAGTATCCTTTGCCGTGCATCAATGATTTGTTTGACCATTTGCAAGGTGTTTTCTAAGGTTGATTTGAGATCGGGATACCATCAGTTGAAGATTCGAGCCTCGGATGTTTCGAAGACTGTTTTCCGTACGAGATATCGTCATTATGAGTTCCTGGTGATGTCCTTTGGTTTGAATAATACCCCAACAAATTTATTGACTTGATCAACATTGTATTCCTGGCGTATATTGATTCCTTTGTCATTGTATTCATTGATGACATTTTGATTTACTTACGTAGCCTAGGGGAGCGCGAGCAACATTTGAGAGTTGTGCTCCAGACTTTGCGAGAATAGAAACTATATGCTAAGTTTCCCAAGTGTGAGTTCTGGTTGGATTCCGTAGCATTTTTGGGGCATGTGGTATCCAGAGAGGGTATCAAGGTTGATCCTTAGAAGATCGAGGCAGTTTAGAGTTGGCCATGTCCTACTTCAGCTACATAGATCAGGAGCTTTTTGGGCCTAGCAGGCTATTATCGTCGATTTGTCGAGGGGTTGTCTTCTACTGTAGCTCCATTGACTAGATTGACTTAGAAGAATGCCCCGTTTCGATGATCAGATGAGTGTGAGGTGAGCTTTTAGAAGCTCAAGACGGCATTGACTTCAGGGCCAGTTCTGGTATTGCCTTCCAGTTCTGGGATGTACACAGTATATTATCTTGGGGTGTGTGTTGATGCAGGAAAGGAGAGTTATTGCTTATGGTTCGCGCCAGCTGAAGTTTCATGAGAAGAATTACCAGTGCATGATTTGGAGTTGGAGGCGATTGTTCATGCTCTTAAGATTTGGAGGCACTACTTGTATGGGGTGTCCTGTGAGGTTTATATAGACCAACGCAGCTTACAACACTTGTTCAAGAGGAGAGATCTTAATCTGAGGCAACACAGATGGCTTGAGTTGTTGAAGGATTATGATATCACCATTCTTTATCATCCGGGCAAGGCAAATGTGGTTACAGATGCTTTGAGCAGGAAGGCAGAGAGTATGAGTAGTTTGGCTTATATTGCAGCAGAGGAGAGTCCTCTAGCCTTGGACATTCAGTCCTTGGCCAATCGCCTGGTGAGATTATACCTTTCAGAGCCTCATCGAGTTTTAGCACATGTGGTTGCTCAGTCTTCGTTATTGGGGGAGATTAAGGCCCGACATTTCGATGATCCGTGCTTAGCAAAGCTTCGGGAGACAGTGGTACGATGTGGTGCCAAGCAGGTTGCTATTGGCGAGGATGGTGTTCTGAGACTTCAGGGCCGTTTATGTGTTCCTAATGTTGATGGCCTGAGGGAGAGGATTCTAGAGGAGGCATATAATTCTCGGTATTCTGTCCATCCTGGTGCTACAAAGATGTATCGTGATTTGAAGCAGCATCACTGGTGGAGGCGGATGAAGAGGGACATTGTGGATTATGTAACTAGGTGTCTTAACTGCCAACAGGTTAAGTATGAGCACCAGAGGCCAGGAGGCCTACTTAAGCAGGTGCCCATTCCTGAGTGAAAGTGGGAGCGCATCACTATGGACTTCGTGGTTGGGTTGCCTCGGACTTTGCAGAAGGTTGACGCGGTTTGGGTCATTCCAGTGGCTACTACTTATACTTCTGAGAGGTTGGCCCAGATATACATTCGAGATATAGTCCGGTTGCACGGTGTGCCGGTGTCCGTTAAATCAGATCGAGGTCCTTAGTTCACCTCGCATTTCTGGAGAGCATTTCATAGTGAGATGGGCACCCAGATAGATCTCATCACAACATTTCACCCTCAGACTGATGGTCAGTCGGAGCAGACACTTTAGATATTAGAGGACATGCTCAGGGCATGCGTGATTGACTTTGAAGGTCAGTGGGACCAGTTCTTGCCTTTGGCCGAGTTTGCTTACAATAATAGTTATCAGTCCAGCATCGAGATGGCTCCATTTGAGGTTTTGTATGGTCGGTGATGTCGTCCCCCTATCGGGTGGTTTGAGCCTGGCGAGGCTAAGTTATGTGGCACCGACCTGGTGAGGGATGCTTTGGAGAGGGTGAAGTTGATTCAGGAGAGGCTCTGCACACCACAGTCCATACAAAATATTTACGCGGATCAGAGGGCGCGTGATGTATCATTTATGGAAGGAGACAAGGTTCTGTTGAAGGTCTTGCCGATGAAGGCTATTATGAGGTTTAGGAAGAAGGGAAAGCTGAACCCGAGGTTTATAGGTCCCTTCGAGGTGTTGAGGCGAGTTGGGGAGGTTGCTTATGAGCTAGCCTTACCTCACAGTTTATCAGGAGTTCATCTGGTCTTTCATGTATCCATGCTCCGGAGGTACCACATTGACTTCTCTCACGTGGTTGATTTCAGCACTATTCAGTTGGATGAGAGGTTGGGCTACGAGGAGGATCCAGTTGCTATTATTGATAGAAAGGATCGCCAGTTGAGGTCCAAGAGAGTTTCTGTAGTGAAGGTCCAGTGGTGGGGCCAACCAGTCGAGGAAGCGACCTGGGAGTTCGAGGAGGACATGCAGAGCAGATATCCACACTTATTCAACACTTCAGGTATGGTTCTAGACCCTTTCGAGGATGAACGTTTGTTTATGATGTGGAGAATGTAATGACCCGACCGGTCATTTTGTGACATCGGACCCCGTTCCCCTAAATGAAACTTCCCATAGCGGCTTATTGTGATTTATGACTTGAGGGGGCGGGTGGTCCGGGTTTCGGAAGTGTTTAGAGCGATATTGGAACACTTGGTTCCTTCAGGTTGGACTTTAAGGCCAAAGTTTGACTTTGGTCAACATTTTGAGTAAACGACCTCGAAATCGAGTTTCGACGGTTCCGGTAGCTTCATATGATGATTTCGGACTTGGGCATATGCTCGGAATGGGTTTCGGATGACCCGGGAGCGTTTCGGCGCCCAATATTGAAA
Organism: Nicotiana paniculata; assembly: GCA_005239505.1. Classification (NCBI taxonomy): domain Eukaryota; kingdom Viridiplantae; phylum Streptophyta; class Magnoliopsida; order Solanales; family Solanaceae; genus Nicotiana; species Nicotiana paniculata. The sequence goes on from ML318234.1 coordinate 46,090, forward strand.
AAAAAGAGTTCCTTAAGTTCATCTTGTGGTTTGGGATGTCTTTTTGTGTTATCGAGGTCCGAACTGAATTCCGAGATAGGGAATAGTTTCTTTATGTCATTTATGACTTGCCTGCCAAATTTGGTGTCATTCCGAGTAGTATAGGTAAGACCGGCGCATTATTAGCGTATCCAAGAAAACTTAAAGTTCCAAAGTTTGGTTTTAGGGGTTTTGAGGTGTGATTTTGATTTTTAGCGTTGTTGCAGGTGTTCTGAAGGCTCTAGCAAGTCCGTATTATGATTTGGGAATTGTTGGTATATTTTGACGGGGGCTTGGGTGGGCTCAGGTGCCTCTCGGGCACCAAACGAGGCCAAAAACCAGTTGAAACAGTTGTTGGTGCACCTGATCTGGTGGGACGGCAGGTGCGGTTGCCCAGTCGCAGGTGTGAGACCGCTCCTGCGGTCCAGGCCTCGCAGGTGCGACCCCTAGGTGGGTTGCCTAGTTCTCGCAGGTGCAGGCTCCTCCCCGCAGGTGCAGGCTCCTCCCCGCAGGTGCGGACTCCAGCCCGCAGATGCGAGCCTAGGCCCTTGTCCCATTTTTTTGTATGTACGAGACCGCAGGTGTGGTCGCCGAGTCGCAGGTGCAGAAACCCCTGTAGGCAGTAAGGTCTTTAAGTGCAGGATTATCCCATTTTCACTCCATTTTCTTCCACTACAGACGATTTTTAGATCTTGGAAAGGAGCCCCATGACCCAGCCACTGAGAGGTAAGTAAATTCTACCTTAAATTTAGTAATAGCATGAATTCCAAGTTGAATTTAACTACCTAATTAGTGAAAAATTAAGGAAGTAACCTAGGGCTTTCAAGAATTTAGAGAATTAACCGTGAATTGGCTATGAAATCATACAAAAAAAATCATATATTAATGATTCTTAGGTTATGGGTGAGTGTTTCCTTCGAGAATTTTTGAAATCCGAGCATGCGGGCTCGGGGTTGGATTTTGGGATTTCTTCAAGAATGATGAATTTGACTAAATAATAGGAGAATTCCACGCTTTGAGTATAATTTGTTATATTTACATAACGTTTGGTTAGCTTCGAGTCCTTTGGGTGACGAGTTCGGAGTTTCAGGTGCATTCTTGACCCGGGAAGTAGGTGCGACGCGATGTGAGTCTCCTTTCTAACCTCGTAAGAGGGAATTGTCCCCGTAGGTGTTTTAAATGCTATGTGTGATATTTGTGGGGGCTACGTACGTAGAAAGTGACGAGAGTCCATACGTGGCGGCTATTATTATTATGTCCGGGTAGCTAAGCCCACATCATGCCTTGTGTTTTCCATGAAATGAACTATATGCTTAATGAATTATATGTTACATGCGGCTTATTTCCCTGAGATCATGGAATTTTAGAAATTTTAAGGAATTGTTCACTGAAAAGTAATTTAAAAAGGAATACTGTGTGTGCATGTGACCGCTTCGCAATTTACATTTCGCGAGCGGAGTGTGATTTCCCCCATTCTCATGGGAGCTGGCCGTACGCCACAGCAGATTGAAAGATGCACTTATGGTACGGACTGTTCGATCTTCGACAGTGCATAGGTATGATTACTTTATGGAAAAGATGCACTTATGGTTCGGGCCGTTCAATCCTCGGCAGTGCATAGACGTGAGTACTTTATGGCAAAGTACACTTATGGTTCGGGTCGTTCGACCCTCAGCAGTGCACAAATATGATTATCTTATGGATCAGGCCAGTTGTCCTTATCACGTATGCACATGATTTATTGTTATTGAATTCATGGATATTGATTTGATAGATATTTGGGGGAAGATGAAGCTGTAATTGTTTATTTACTCCCAATGTTTACTTGGATTTCAGTGCCTTATATATTTGCTGGTTCACTACCTTTACATGCCTACCGTTTTCATCATATTCTGTTAAATTATATTGTTGGACCTTAGTGAGTGTCAAGTCGATCTCTCGTCACTACTTCTTCGAGGTTAGGCGGGATACTTACTGGGTACATATATATTTATGTACTCATGCTACGCTTCTGTACTTAATTGTACAGGTTCTGAGGCTGGTGCATCTGGTTGTCAGACCGGAGCTTGATTCTGATTATAGACGGACCTGACTTCACGGTGAGCTGTTTTCTTCTGGTGATCTCCGGCAGCACCATGGAGTTTCTTTTGCTTATTTCCTATCTATTTCTTTCAGACAGTGGGACTGTATATTATATCTTTTGTATATTCTGTTAGTATGCCCGTAGGACTTGTGACACTAGTTCCTGGCACACACGTGGTAGTTATTATGGATTACGGGTCTGTATATATATTGTCTCACGCCTCCTCATGACCGCTTTTGATTAAAACTGGCTAATTATCCTTGTCGATTTATATTTTAAGCTTTAAAAACTGAGTATATGTTGAAATGTTTAATCAAATAAGAAAGAACCCTTAGTAAATTGAGTGTTGGCTTGCCTGACCCCGCTGTTGGGCGCCATCACGACCTAAGTTAGGATTTTGGGTCATGACATCTACCTTGCTCGCACCGAACTAGGCTAATATCTTTACCTGGGTCCATATTAACCCACTTCCTCTCATAATACGCAAGAACAACAATCATAGCCGGGACAAACACCCCACAATCCACAACCGAATGAACCGAACGCCCTCCATGCATAAATTCTCAAACAAGCAATATTGCACTTCCTTATATCTGGTCTAAATCTTCAATCAATCAGGTGACTGCATGTCACACTTATACCATCTTCTCGTGGTCACGCTCCCACGACCTTCCATGAGGTAACAAGTCTGCATATCCATACCACTGACCACACTAATGCCGCAAAACACATCAAGAACCCATGACCAGGGTACAAAGCCCCTTTCACCCAATATCGATCTCCGGTGACACTGAAGATAACACCAGCTTACTCTGGACTTTCAAATCACTTTTTCTTGCTCATCCGAGCTCATGACAACCTTGTTAACACCGAACCGCAATCTAGATTATTACTCCCAGTTACATACTTCTTACCGCACCTAACATGCCAATATGAGATAGCGCAAGAATTACATCATAACTTCTGAATCACTAATAGGGTGAACACTTCATCATATAGAAACCTTTTACTTAACTCAATTCAAGAGCACCATCTCAACACACGAGTGAATTCTCACAATCACCCAACATGCAAATCCTTAAGTAGTGGTCTGAACCACTATAAAAGCTTTCGCGATCCGCCTACACCTGACAGGCTATAACACTCAAATTCCCCCACATGAAATCTATTACGCCGGCCGACAAGCCCCTCACTCACCAGCACAAACCACATGCATAACTTAATCACATCGAACGAACTGATTACTACCGTAAATGTGCCATTTCAACCATGGCTAATCAATCTATCTTCTTTTAATCATCTTCAATTGCCTCAGGAATAATAGTAACTTCCTTCAACTCATAGAAAAATCAACCCTAACTCATCCCGAGTGACCTTGATTCACGAGACCATGCTGCCTAAATCCCGCAACCCGTCTCATACCCTCCTGATAATCTTTCTACAACCCGGAGTTTATTACTCTCACTCCTCCAATACTACCCTACATGCTGAAAATAACATAGAACACTCCAACCATTTTCACTTTCTCTGAAATTATGCTGCAAAAGTTCAATTCTTAAACATACGGCTGCCTTTAACCCTTAGACGCCACATTCTTAACTTTTGAATTCACTAGGACCGCTATTGAGAGTCACCCATTCTGTCTGGTCCCAAATACAAGCAACTCCAAGGCTCTTCTAGCACATGAATACCCTTTTTAATGAAACATATGACTGAGTCACTACCCTTATAACTCGCCTATGCCTTAAGCATAAATTTTGAATCTTTCAAAGCCTATTCCTGGTCCGATAGGACCAACTTTTGCACACATTTATCAAATCACATGCACAATTACCATTTTATTCCTTTCCCATAGCTGTAATAACTTGCCAACACGCTGACAATCCGCAACCCCATGAGAAGATATCCCTACCACCCAACTGCAGATGGTGGGACTCCCCCACTTAGCTCGAAGCTACTCCTTGCACCACTCTAGACCCTGCTGAGATCCTTTCTCCTTTGTTAGCATGATCTTGCTCAACCAATCTATCCAATTCTTCCAAATTCTCTTGTTAGCACCCCCTAAATACTCGAATTCTCTAGCATCATTCACACATTCTTCCTCCTACCGAATAGCCACTAGAACCCCTCACAGAGACTTGCCAACCACACAACCGCTAACCTACTCACAGGAGATAACCCACATGTGGAAATCACCAACTGACACTTTCCAACAACGCCGAACTGCACATCCTCTACAACACTAATATCCCATCCTAAGCCTGTTCTCATTCACCAACTTTATCAGTCTGTCCGCTCCTCATGGACATCTCCTAAAAGGCGCTACAACATATTCAGATTCACCGCCACATTGCGTCCTTCTTTATTCCTAAAGACTCCTCCTTGTTGTACCAACCTTCCGCCGAAATAGCCCACATTTCAACTTAAGCTCGTAGACCCAATCACCATCCACTAAAACTCTCAAACCTTCCCTCAAGGTAGGCAGCTATCTTACCACTGAACTCCTGTTCTACGCTGCCACTCTCCCCCTTGTTAATCTCATTCCTTTAAACAACTGCCTGATTTCCGTTCCTTACACATGTCCTCTTAGAAAAGGGAACCACCGCCTAGCACTTCTCACATGTCTTCCTTCGTCGTATGCTGCCCAATTACTGCCTTAATTCCATATCATTCTCTGTAGCTCTTTAATCCAGCCGTTCGCCACGACTTCAAACTCTCTGAAGATCATTTATCTCGAGCTGCCTTCATTTTCAACACTTATCCAGTACTGAACCACCGCACCTCACGGTCTTTGCGAACCGCATTCTTTAATACTTATTCACAATATTCTGGCCCCATGCACCCGAAGAAACCATGGCACTGGTGAACTTAACACATTTCATTCGATCAACTACAAAGATAACACATCACAGGTGAATATTCCACCTCACTCGAAAACACCAAGTCTTACTGCTTTATCAATCCAAAACCTGATCATTTATAGTCCAAATGCCTTTCCTGTGCCGGAACTAAAATGCTGAAATCTCGAAATCACGCCTTGAGAAGACCTCCCTTAAAACCATTCATCAGGACTCAACATATGGGCAAGCGTTCTATCATCATATCGACATCGTGCGATAACCAATTGTAAACATCATCACTACCTGAGCATAGCCTTAAGGCTCTCAGAAACGTAGCTACTGAGCTGAAACAACATATTATCCTTCCGTAGGGCAATGACAATAGCCTCAATCAACTTCTCAGGGAGAAACATCCCGCACCACACCCGTAGCACCATTTCAATTCCTCAAATTCCTGATTCATAGCAAGCACTCCGCGACGCGTAAGATTGAGAGGAATAAACATAGGCAGAAGCCTCAAAGGAATCGAATCGCACGATGAGGAATATAGAAGGGAACTACTCCTAACAACCCTGTAGCCTCTCGAAGGTAAGTACAAACTTCTCTGTACCGATCCGCAAGACTCTACTAGACTTGATCATGACTCGTGAGAAATAAGGGAACCTAGTGCTCTGATACCATGTTTTCACGACCCAAAACCTATTAAGGTAGTGATGGCGCTGGACACCATCGTAGGGCAATCCAATCATCGCTTAGTTGAAATAAATTCCCATTTTAATTTTTTTTCTGAATTTATTACCTCTAACTTATTATGTAATAACTAAAGAAAATCCGTTAAGTGAATACGATGGTTTAAATATTCCATTTTTAGCAAATATATAACCCAAAAAGATCCCAGAACCCCGTGACACAAGTACATGAGCAATTTCTAAGAATTTATACAATCATTACAAAGCTTGACCAAGATACAAAGTGGACAATGGAATTTAAAACAAAATGAATACAATACGAGGGAGACTTTGTCAGCTATGGATCGCCTCTGGATAATGCAGCTCGTCTAAGTCTCCAAACCAGCCACATCGCTATGAAGGTACTTGTGCAATAAAAATGCACAGCAAGTGTAGCATGAGTACGGAAAAAACATGTACTCAGTAAGTCGCCCGCCTAACCTCAGAGAGGTAGTGACAAGAGGTCGAATTAGACACTTGCTAGATGTCAATTTAGTATATTCAAGTGAGACACTAAGCATGAATGTCATAGACAATTTATTAAAATCAGAATAAATAATATCAAATCCTTCCACATTTAACACTTTAAATCTTCTTCATTTCAGTTGACAATTTAAATCATGATCAGGGATAAGAAACATCAGACTTATTTCACATTTTACACATCAATTCTCCTTGCTCATAACTGGCCATTAAAACTTCCTTAGACCGATAAATATGTATAACTCATAGCAAATACGCAGTAAATATCATGTGCAAGCAATGCCGAGCGTCGACGACCCGAAGCAACATAAACATAAATTGTGCACTGCCGAGGGTCGAACAGCTTGAACTATATATGCATCTATTTTCCCCTCTGGCGAATCAATCATGCGACGCGGTAAACATAATAATAATAAGGCTAACCTACTCGCGAATCATACATGCAACTCAAGTGCTCATATGTACACGTATTCACATAATAAATCCGCATTTTTATCAAGAAAATAGCTTCTCAGGAAATGATAAAATCCTCTTAAAGGAACACGAAAAATAGCATTTAAACCTTTGTTTTGAAACTCATTTTCCAAGTTTAATAATATTCAATAATATAACCTTATCAGGTATACAATTATCCACGGAGGAAATCAATTCTCTTTCTAGATGATTGAGAAAATGAACTCTAGTCTTCTTAGATATTCAATTACTATTTCGATTATATTAGCGGTATAATATTATTGGCAAGATCACAGGTACAACAGGTAAGACATGCTAGTGGGTCCTAGACTACTCGGACATGGCATAATAGTAGCTATGCATGGACTCCCGTCACCTCATGCGTACGTATCCCTCACAGATAGTAGCACATACTTAATTAGTTCACCTAGGGGGACAATTCCTCCTAACAAAGTTAGAAAGAAGACTTACCTCGCTCCAAAGTTCCATAACTGGCTTCCAAGCCCTTCCGACGACGCCAATGGACGCACAACGTCCCAAAACTATCTAAACAACAGCACACCAATGAAAATATACTTTAATATTTGCAACAATTCAAATTATATAATTTCCCAACTCCGCTCAGTGAATTGACCAAAATGCCCTCGGGCCCACGTGCCCGGAATCCGAAATTTCTCGAAGATATATTCTACCCATAGCTTTACTATTTCAAATATATAATTTACTCTAAATTCCATGCTCAAATTCGTGGTAGAAATCCAAAATGCCATTTCTTGGTTTTTCTTCAAAATTTCCCAATTTTTCCTACTAATTTCTATGTCCAGTCCATGCATATAACTTGTACTCAACTTAAAAACATGAAGAAATTACTTACCTTGATAGCGATGATGAAATTCCCCTCTTGAAGTTCCCCAAAAATCGCTTAAGCCATGAGAAAAATGAGAGGAATGGCAAAAATCCCGGTCTTAAAACATTCTGCCTAGGCCATTTTCGCACATGCGATCCAACCTTTGCACCTGCGCTTCCACATGTGCGCCCAAGATCCCGCATCTGCGCCTTCGCAGGTGCAGAAACTCCATCGCACCTGCGATCCCAGCCACGCCAGCCCACTCTCGCACCTGCGGCTAAATTCTCGCAGGTGCGGTCACACCAGACACCAACAACCTAACTCCTCTTCTAACTTCAAATTTGATCCATTAACCACCCGGAATCCACCCGTGGCCCCCGGGACCCCGCCCAATCACAAAAATCAGTCCCATAACATCCCACGGACTTTGTCGAGGCCTCAAATCACATCAAATAACGCCGAAATCACGAATCGCACTCAAACTCAAACTTTATGAACTTTGAAATTTGCAACTTCTACATCCGATGCCAAAACCTATAAAATCATGTCCGATTGACCCCAAATTTTGTATGCAAGTCATATTTGACATTACAGACTTGCTCCAACTTTCGGAATCACATTCCGACCCCGATATCAAATTTTCCACTTCAGGTCGAATTTCTAAAAAAAACCTTCAAATTCCTATCTTTAGCCAAACAACTTCAAAATAACCTACAGACATCCGAGTTCACTTCTGATCACGCTCCCGACTCAAGAATCACCATAAGGAGCTATTCCCAGGTTCGGAATCCCAAACGGACATCAATATCACTGAAATGCTCTTCAAGCCAAACTTAGGAAATTTTCTTCAAAATGCCGACTTCCACAATATACGCCGAAACGCCCCCGGGTTATCCAAAACCCGATCTGGACATACGCCCAAGTCTAAAATCATCATGCAAAACTGCAAGAACCTTCAAATCCTGATTGTGAGGTTGTTTACTCAAAATTCCAATCTTGTCAATTTCTCCGGTCAATTTCTCCAACTTAAGGCTTTTGAAATGAGAATTTTCTTTCCAATTTGACTTTAAACTTTCTTAAACTGGATTCCAACCATGCCTACAAGTCGTAATACCTGAAACGGAGCTGCTCATGACCTCAACTACTAAACGACGCGCTAGATTTCAAAACGACCGGTCGGGTCGTTACATCTAATAACTTCTTTTCCTTTTTTTCTTTTATCTTTTGGTTCTCTTCTTCTGACTTCTCTTCTTTTTATTTTTTTTGTTCTTTCACTTTTTGTTCTTCTCCCTCCCTACTGAAGTGGGGAATTCCAAAATATTTAGATGTGTGTGTGAGGGAAGTTAATGTGTTGGTGTGTGTTGATGGAAAAGAAGAGTGGGGAAAGTGGGAAGTGAGGGTGAGAAACGTGAGAGTTGGTGGGGTATTTTATTCTTTAAAAAATGGGATTACGATTATTAGAAAAAAAAAACCCAGATCTTTTAAGATAACAATATAAACTAATACGTTAATCTCTTTATACAAGACTAAGGTTTAAAAAATCATATCTCTTTTGCTTTAAAAAAACAGATCTTTTACGTTAAAAAACTTTAATCTGTTTTTAAAAAAAAAATTAAATTATAAAGATAAGAAGATTAACAATATTTCGAACAACATAGGAAAGCTAAATATTTACATTTACTTTAAATGATACTAAGAAAAATATCGTAACTTATTAAAATTCTAAATAAAAGAAACCTAATATTTATTTTTTGTAAATTTTCTTTTCTCTTGTAAATAGAAGTAAAACTTATACTCTAAGAATTTGGATACTTTTGTAGTTTTTAATTTAAATTCATTTTTTCAAATAAAACTTATTAAGAGCAAGATAAAAGTTTAAAATATCAATATTAGACCTTAAGAAAATATTTACACTAAAATAATATATCATTTGGGTGTGGTAAAAAATTAGTTGTTCACAGCATGCCCCACTTTGCTTGGAAACATGAAGAGTTTTCAGGCAAAGAAAATGAACAAGGTGACTGATTTTTGACCTCACTATTATTTAAAAAGGAAAAGAAGAGAAAATAAGGGGTTGCGACATAGCTTGGTTTTAGGCAGCCTACATATTCCGGGTTATAGGGGAATCATGTCACATGTAGTTCAAGTAGAAGAAGAATAATGGAGTATGCTTAGATGGAGAGTCGAGCGAAGTTCCGTCGAGGTTACGATCCGCGGTTCCTACTATTACATCAAAATGAAAAGAAAATTACATACTCTTGAAATGTAAGAGTTACAAAGTTCATATATAAATGCCATCTGGAATCTTGTCTTGATTCTTTACATGCTTCCCTCATTGACTTTAGACGTAAACTTGATGCTCTCGATGTAACAGACTATGAAATATTCTCACAGGCCTGCTTCTGATCATGTGATAAGAAGATGGATCTTGAAATTCTATGTCTCTGCATTCATTATGTCAAAGCTGGTTCGGCTGGTATTGAGATCAAACATTTCACTTTCTCTGGTGAAATCCGGAATCTTATTTTTTGCACATCCAATCCGTACTTTGCAGAAAAAACCTGCAAGCCATCAGAAACAAACAAAACGAACAAAAATTTTCTACCCCAGTTTGCACTAGGAAATTTTTTGTGAGTTATTAAACATAATAAACTATCTTAGCTATTGCAAAATGAAGAATTGAAAGAGAAATGGGCTCTTTTTTTTTGACAATAGGGGATGTCGTACCCTATGTTAACATGATGGAAGGCAAGTAGGGAATGTAGTACCCTTTATTGGCAATAAGATGAGGCTTGTGGCACTCTAAGATGCTACTAGGGAATGTCGTACCCTATGTTGGCAAAAACTAATGCAGCCATGGGATGTAGTACCCTGTTTTGGAAATTAGATGAGGCTCGTGGCACTCTGAGATGCTACTAGAGAATGTCGTACCCTATGTTACCAATGAGAAATATAACCAGGCGATGTAGTACCCTGTGTTGGAAATAAGGTGAGGCTCATGGATCACTGAGATTCTACTAGGGAATGTTGTACCCTATGTTAGAAATGAGAAATGCAACCAAGGGATGTAGTACCATGTGTTGGCAATAAAATAAGGCTTGCAGCATTTTGAGATGCTACTAGGGAATGTCGTGCCCTATGTGGCAATAAAATGAGGCTCGTGGCGCTTTAAGATGCTGCTAGGGAATGTCATACCCTATGTTGGTGGAAAGTAATACAGCCAGAGGATGTAGTACCCTGTGTTGGTGATAAGACGAGGCTCGTGGAGCTCTGAGATACTACTAGGGAATGTCGTACCCTATGTTTGCAGAAAGTACTGCAGCCAGGGGATGTAGTACCTTGTGTTGGTGATAATATGAGGCTCGTGGCGCTCTAAGATGCTACTAGGGAATGTCATACCTATGTTTGCAATAAATGAGGATCTTGGCGCTCTCAAATGCTACTAGGGAATGTTGTACCCTATGTTGGCAACAAGTAATTCAACCGGGGATGTAGTACCTGAAAAGGTGAAGATAGGGTATTCCCTATAATGAAACTAAAAATAACATGATTACATGTATATTAGAAGGAAATCAAGGATTTGAGAACTTCACTTGGTGATGTTCGTCCTTCCACGAACTATTTTCTAAAATTGTTATGTTCCTGTTCTGAACAAAGAAAGACTAGTTAGTTTTAAAGTGGTGGTCAGTTTGTGGCCTTGATTTCTTAGGTGACTTGACCTAGTGTCCATTGCACTTGTTAGAACAACTGGCTCTGTCAATGGTCGTACGAATTACCGGGGGATTCTATCTTTACTTTCTAGAGATCTGCTTTTTCAACATCAAAACCTGACTATTTTGCGCCTATCTCCATATGTGTTTATAATGTAAACAACCTTGCTCCCAAAATAACTTTTAACTGAGTAACTTTTGTTGACCCTTGAATCATTGTTCAGTCCTTCAAACCTTTTGCTCTTCAGGGAAAATCAAAGATGGATTTATGTCTTTGCCCATACTGTTTATGCCCAGAAAGTTTTGCTTCATATAACGGGAAACTGTAACCAATTTTGCGGAATTTTTTTTTTTTTGCTTTGCTTTGACAAAATTAGACTGAAAGGGACTAAAAAAAAGTAATGCGAAAGAAAACAAGAAGGTGAATTATAGGTATTACAACTTAATCAAGAAGTGTACCTTCCAGAAAATAAAAATAAAAATAAAAAGGACTTACCTGGAGGAATATGCTGACTTCAATGAACATGACATGCACTTTGGATTGGATGCCCGATCTGTTCGAACCGTCTAATTCTCAAAATCCTTTGTAAACTTCACTTTGAAACTGAGTTCTTTGTCTTAACCATGCTTGTACCAGGATATATGAAGACCTAAATCGATTAACAATGCCCCTTGTGGGTTTTCACCAATTGACCTCTCTCATTTTCCTTTCTCTCAGCTCACTATTGCCTTATAGTGCCAGTGAGGGTTTTTACCAATAAGACCCTCTCATTTTATTTTTCTCTCTCTTTACAATGGCTCAATCATCACCGTAATATACCAACTTAGCATCCTTGAAATATGATAAGAAGGTCTTAAAAGGGAAAGGTAAAAATAACTATTCAACTGAATTACAACTTTTTGGAACTATTTTGACGGAAACATCGTCGAAAAATATTCATGCCCTAGTTTCTTTGAATACTGGAGGAATGTAGATTTTTGTTTTATTGTGACCGAACCCCAGAGTGAGGCTGCCAACGTATCCTTTCGGAATCAGGTCAGACGTAGTTCAATTAACATGAACTTGTTTTGATGATTTTTTTTCTTTTTTTCATCAATTTTTTTTGAAAGTACATTGGTTCCAAAAGAGGGGAAAAAATAAAATGTAAACAAGGCTACAAAGGGCTAACTAGGGTTGACCAATTTTTTGGTAACGAGAATGTCACGCCCCAAAATCGAGGGACGAGACCGGCGCCTACACGAATGAACCCGGTCAAGAGAACCTGATTTGCCTTTCCTATCACACGCGTTACCCCGTGATTTCAATATACATCATTCATGTGAAATATCCATTTATAACTTAAGCATAAAATTACAACTTGAATTCATTTCTACTTTTTATCATTACCAACATATGATACCAAATACTTACAAAATACATACAACATTTACCAACGTGGATCACGATTTCGAACCGTACCATTACTTACCCAAAATACATATGTACACTACACACATTGTGTCTACGGATCCTCTAAGAATACTAGAAACATAATATTACCTGCCGGCAACAAGGCCCCGGCTATACCTTACAATACACAATAAAATCAAAAGAAGGTGGCATGAACCACACATGGCCCCGAGAGGAAGTGTGGCTCACCAATGCAGCTGACGGAATTGAGAGGAGGCACTACGGTTGGTGGGCTGAATTACCTACAATGGAACCACCTACAATCTTCATAAGAATGTAGTGCCCCCGACAAATAAGGACGTCAGTACATTTGAATTGTACTGGTATGTATGAACAAACTTTACTCTAAGTAAGATCATCAATGCAGAGATAAGAGACAGTAATAGAATCAATCAATCAATGCACGTGGAAAGAAACAAAATCAACAAGTTTCACAATCTCTCATTTTCCCCTTTCAACATCACGTTATTCAAGAGTTTCATAGATTTTCATTTCAATAGTGATAATGATCACATTCCATCCTTATTACCTCGGCCACCCTTATTACCTCACAACCCATCATCCTTATTAGTTCGTGTTGCGGCACGCAACGCGATCCCACCTGACAACCATATTTTGTAACAACAACCACAAACAATCAAATCACAAGAATTCTTCATTTCAAGGAACACAAGTTCATATCAATAATTCGCTATTTGAGCTCAAGGCACAATGACTCTCACCAAGCAGTGATTCATGTACACGATGTTTCCATAATCGTTCAACTCATTTACATCATTTCATAATACCCCTTTTTCATTATTTACCACTCACGGTTTTTAGCCATCATATACATTCCCACACCTAGGCACATTAACATTCTTTCATTCATTAACACATACTTTTATATCGATGCCCTCGAGCATTTACGAGCTTTGCACATAATAATATAGGCACATCAAAACACTTTTCACGATCTCATATAGCACGATAGTATGACAATCAACTAGGACAATCAGAGAATAGAATCTTACGTCTCAACATATTTGAACAACCAATTCACATATTCTCAAACAAGGTACACATGTCGTATGCTCGGACCCAACAAGAGGATTCTACAAAGGTTAAAGTTAGCCATACATACCTGGGGTCGAAATTCCTTTTTAACTTTTACTCACAAATCACCGAACTGACTAGTACCGTCAATCTAGTTCACAAATAAATATATTCAACTCAGAATTGGAAATCATGCATACAATTTGAACTCTTTTAAGCATTTTATCGAACGCTAGGCGACCCCATTACATTACCACCCCTTCTTTGTGAATTTTACCCTAACCCTCTCCCCTTTTGCTAGATTAAGAAGTTTTACTCATATGCATGCATGGGTTTGACCTCCATTTTCAAGATCCATACTATGTGTTTTATTTCTTAATTAAAATTTGAGAACTTTGGGGGAAAATGGGGTGAAGACTTACCTCTTTGAGTGAAGAAGATAACCCTAGATTGAAGAATAAGTTTTGATGAAGAACTTTCTATCTCAAGAACCCTCTCTCCCTTCTCTCTATTTTTGCTCAGAAATCAGTTACAATGAAGGGGAGGGGTGTTTTAATGAACTGGGGTCGGGTTTTAAAAATTAGAAAAATAGGGAATGGCCAGGAATGCGGCCACTATGCGGTCCGCGTACATGCGGTCTGTGGAATGGCCCTCAAAATGGGCCAAAATCGAAAAGAATCTGCCCAGGTATGCGACCACTATGCGGTCCGCGTACATGTTATGCGATCGCATAGTGCGTCGCATAACCTCCCTCCCAAAAATCAAAGGCAACAATGCGATAGCTGTGCGGCCTAAATGCGATCGCATATTTGACCGCATAGTTGTCCTCAAATAGGGCAGTGATCTGCCCGTGTATGCGAGCATTATGCGGTCCGCATACACGTTTTGCGATCGCATAGTGCGTCGCATAACACCTACTTTCTGGAAAATTTTATTCTTTAAGTCTCGGGGTACTTTCTACTCAATTTAGGTCCGTTTTAAAAATTTCCACAATAAAAACAACTCGGGGACTCATTCGGGCATTATTTTGAACAAGAAAATTTTACGGGTCTTTACATCCTCCCCCCTTAAAAATCATTCGTCCTCGAATGAGGATTTTGGAAATCAATTAGTTTTGAAAGCATGATATGAAAACTTTCAGATTTTCACTAACTCCAATATTTTAGAAAAAATTCAATTCCCTTTGTAATTAGGCCTATCTACCTGTCAGAGATCCCCCGAAACACATTTCCAAGCATCATTACACAGTTTGTTAGTCAATAACTTGCACGCAACGTTGTTATCTCAACAAATTGACTCAATCACTCTAACATCTACACATTGTTATTTTTTCTTATACCACAAATTTTCACATAACTTGGTCATTTTAATGAGTCCCATACAACCCAATCACCTCGATACACCATATTCATTTCAATTAATCATTACCAACCTACACTACTATTAATCACTTGCCTAACACATATGTTCCACAAAACTTTCATTTACTTCAAGGGTTGCACACTACCCAAATAGTAGCAGCAGGTTCAGTTTTAGCACACATTGGGAAGTTACATCAATAAGGAAATTAGGGAAAACAGGGTGCTTTTGCACAAAACTGAGCATAAAATATAATATGCCTAGAGATAACAGTTCGGACGATCACTACTAGACTTATTCAAACAAATGGGGATATTTCTCTTTCATCTCATTTTCCGCTACCCACGTGGCTTTCTCGACGCGCTGACTTCGCCACAATACATTAACTGAAGCAATTTTTTTGTTCCTCAATATACGGACTTGTCTATCAAGAATCGCAATCGGAACTTCTTCGTACGATAATTATTCATTAACCTCAATAGTCTCAACTGGCACGATGGCTGATGGATCTCCAACCACTTTCTTCAACATAGACACGTGGAACACCGGGTGCACTAATGACAATTCAGGGGGCAATTCGAACCTATAAGCCACTTGTCCTATCCTTTGAGCAATTCGATATGTCCCGACATACCTTGGGATCAATTTTCCTTTCTTCCCAAACCGCATCACTCCCTTCATAGGAGATACCTTCAAAATACCCAATCATCTACTTGGAATTCCATTTCTCTTCGACGAACGTCCACATAGGATTTTTGACGGCTTTGAGTGTTTTTCATCCTCTCTTGAATGACTCTAACTTTTTCCATCGCCTGGTGCACAAGATCTGGCCCTAACAATTCTGTTTCACCAACCTCGAACCACCCAACCGGAGATCTACACCTTCTTCCGTACAATGCCTCAAATGGGGCCATCTGAATACTAGCATGAAAGCTGTTATTGTAAGCAAAATCAATAAGCGGTAAATGCTAATCCCGCCCTTGAAGTCCAACATACAAGCCCGTAACATATCTTCAAACGTCTGAATAGTCCGCTCTGCCTGACCATCAGTCTGCGGATGAAAATCTGTGCTGAGATTTACCTAAGTACCCAAACCTTGCTGAAATTTCCTCAAAAAATTAGCCGTGAACTGGGCTCATCGATCTGAGATAATAGAAACTGGAGTACCATGAAGCCTGACTATTTCCTTGATATACAACTGAGCGTACTGTTCTGCAGTATCGGTGGACTGGACTGGCAAGAAGTGAGCTGATTTCGTGAGTTGATCCACTATCACCCAAATCGAGTCGAACTTGCGCTGAGTGCAAGGTAACCCTACCACTAAATCCATGTTGATCATTTCCCATTTACACATCCGAATTTCCATAAGCTGAGTTAACCCACCGGGCCTCTGATGCTCGGCCTTCACCTGCTGAAAATTCGGACATTTAGATACAAAGTCTACCACACCTCTCTTCAGACCGCTCCACCAATAAAATTCCCAGAGATCTTGATACATTTTCGTAGAACCTGGGTGCACGGAATACCTCTCCCGAAGGTTATCAACATCAGGAACATATAGCCTCTCCTGGTACTGTAAAACACTATCATCGCTACCGAGTGAAAATGCCGAAATCTTATTTATTCAAAAACTGCCTCCTTCAACTGCGCCAATGCTGGATCCATACACTGACTTTCGCTACAAGTGATTATTCTTCCCCATTATGCACCATAATATTTCCCTCGTCTGAGGTCGAGAGACAGACCCCCATACTGGCCAATTGATAAATCTCCCGAGCTATAGGCCTCTGCTCCACTTTCAAATGAGCCAAACTACTCATAGACTTCCGAATGAGAGCGTCGGCCACCACATTCGCCTTCCCTGGATGGTACAAAATGTTCATGTCATAATCATTAAGAAATTCTAACAATCGTCGCTGCCTTAAATTCAACTCCTTCTTCTTGAACAAATATTGAAGACTCTTGTGGTCTGAGAACACGTCCACATGGACCCCATACAAATAATGCCACCATATTTTCAATGCAAACACAACTGCCGCGAGTTCTAAATCATGCGTCAGATCATTCTTCTCGTGATTCTTGAGTTGCCTGGAAGCATAGGCTATAAACTTCCCGTGTTGAATCAACACACATCCCAACCCAACCCTTGAAGCATCGCAATAAAACACAAATCCCTCCATGCCTTCTGGCAAAGTTAACACCGGTGCCGAAGTAAATCTTGATTTCAATTCCTGAAAGATCTTCTCACAAGCGTCTGACCATTGGAACTTAGTTTCTTTCTGCGTCAATTTAGCCAATGGGGAGGCGAGGGTAGAGAACCCCTCCACAAACCTCCGATAATACCCAGCTAGACCCAAGAAACTACGAATCTCTGTCGGGGTCGTTGTTCTAGGCCAATCCTTCACCGCTGTGATCTTCTAAGGATAAACCTTAATCCCTTCTCTGGAAACAACATGACCAAAAAACGCGACTGACTTCAGCCAAAATTCACATTTTGAAAAATTGGCATACAATTAGTGTTGATGAAGGGTCTGCAGAACTGCCCTGAGGTGATAAGCATGATCCTCTCGACTCCATGAGTAGACAAGGATGTTATCAATAAAAAAAATCACGAAGGAGTCAAGAAACGACTTGAAAACCCGATTCATAAGATCCATGAAAGCCGCTGGAGCATTGGTCAGTCCAAAGGACATTACGAAAAATTCAAAATGGCCATAACGAGTTCTGAAGGCGGTCTTAGGAATATCCTACTCTCTGATCTTCAACTGGTGATACCCCGACCGTAAATCAATTTTGGAGAAAAACCTCGCACCCTACAATTGGTCGAACAAATCATCTATCTGACGCAATGGATACTTATTTTTTATGGTGACTTTGTTGAGTTGTCGATAACCAATACACATCCGAAGAGACCCATCCTTCTTCCTGACGAAAAGAACCGGAGTGCCCCACGGCGACACACTCGACTGAATGAACCCCCTCTCTAATAAGTCTTTCAACGACTCCTTTAACTCCCTCAACTCTGTTGGCGCCATTCTGTATGGTGGAATAGATATTGGCTGCGTATCTGGCAGTACATCAATCCCAAAATCGATCTCTCTATCTGGCGGGATCCCTGGAAGCTCGTCCGGAAATACTTCAAGAAACTCATTCACGATTGGGACGAACTCGGGTTCTGAAGTGGTGTCCGCAACCCGGACCAAATGATAAAAACACCCCTTTTTAATTATCTTCGAGGCCTTACGGTAGGAATAAACCTACCTTTGTGCACCACACCATTCCCTTTCCACTCAATAACTGACTCATTAGGACACTCTAGTCTCATAATTCTGGTTCAGCAATCGAGTTTAGCAAAGCACGAGTTAGACAAGAATATTTTCACTTTCCACTTCACCGCACGATATAGAGTAACAAAGGAAAGGGTAATTTCCTAAATGTCTATGTATCCCCCTAATTATATATGTGGTCGAAAACACACCGATAAGAAAGGCTCTACTAGACACGGCTCCGAGACATCCTAGGCTCTGATACCAAGTTTGTCATGCCCCAAAATCGAGGGACGAGACCGACGCCTAACCAAATGAACCCGGTCAAGTAAACCTGATTTGCCTTTCCTATCCCACGCGTTACCCAGTGATTTCAATATACATCATTCATGTGAAATATCCATTTATAACTTAAGCACAAACTTACAACTTGAATTCATTTCTATTTTTTATCAATAGAAACATATGATACCAAATACTTACAAAATATATACAACTTACCAACGTGGATCAAGATTTTGAACCGTACCATTACTTACCCAAAATACATATGTACACATCCCACATTGTGTCTACTGAGCCTCCATGAATACTAGAAACATAACATTACCTGCCGGCAACAAGGCCCCAGCTATACCTTACAATACACAATAAACTCAGAAGAAGATGGCATGAACCACACAGGGCCCTGAGAGAAGGTGGGGCTCACCAATGCATCTGACGGAATGGAGAGGATGCACTACGATCGGTGGGTTGAATTACCTACAATGGAACCACCTACAATCGTCATAAGAATGTAGCACCCACGGCAAAAAGGGACGTCTGCACATTTGAATTGTACTGGTATGTATGAAAAAACTTTACTGTAAGTAAGATCAGCAATGCACAGATAAGAGACAGTAATAGAATCAATCAATCAATGCACGTGGAAAGAAACAACCAAATTCAACAAGTTTCACAATCTCTCCTTTTCCCTTTTCAACATCGCCATATTCAAGAGTTCCATATATTTTCATTTCAACAGTGGTAATGATCACATTCCATCCTTATTAACTTGGCCACCCTTATTACCTCGGCCACCCTTATTACCTCACAACCCATCATCCTTATTAGTTCGTGTTGCGGCGCGCAACCCGATCCCACCTGACAATCATATTTCGTAACGACAACCACAAACAATCAAATAACAAGAATTCTTCATTTCAAGGAAGACAAGTTCATATCAACAATTTTCTATTTGATCTCAAGGCACAATGACTCTCACCAAGCAGTAATTCATGTACACGGTGTTTCCATAATCGTTCAACTCATTTACATCATTTCACAATATCCTTTTTCATTACTTACCATGCACGATTTTTAGCCATCATATACATTCCCACACCTAGGCACATTAATATTCTTTCATTCATTAACACATACTTTCATATCGATACCCTCGAGCATTTACGAGCTTTGCACATAATAAGATAGGCACAACAAAACACTTTTCACGATCTCATATAGCACGGTAGTATGACAATCAACTAGGACAATCAGAGAATAGAATCTGACGTCTCAACACATTTGAACAACCAATTCACATATTCTCAAACAAGGTACACATGCCGTATGCTCGGACCCAACAAGAGGATTCTACAAAGGTTAAAGTTATCCATACATACCTGGGGTCGAAATTCCTTTTTAACTTTTACTCACAAATCACCGAACCAACTAGTACCGTCAATCTAGTTCACAATTAAACATATTCTACTCAGAATTGGAAATCATGCATACAATTTGAACTCTTTTAAGCATTTTATCGAACGCTAGGTGACGCTATTAGATTACGACCCCTTCTTCGTGAATTTTACCGCAACCGTCTCCCCTTTTGCTAGATTACGAAGTTTTACTCACATGAATGCATGTGTTTGACCTCCATTTTCAAGAACCATCCTATGTGTTTATTTCTTAATGAAAATCTGAGAACTTTGGGGGAAAATGAGGTGAAGACTTACCTCTTTGAGTGACGAAGATAACCCTAACTCGATAGATTCCGGGCTTGAGCGATTTTGAAGAATAAATTTTGATGAAGACTTTCTATCTCAAGAACCCTCTCTCCCAAAAATCAAAGGCAACAATGCAACAACTATGCGGTCCGCAGAACCGAAATGCGATCACATATTGGACCGCATAGTTGTCCTCAAATAGGGCTGTGATCTGCCCGTGTATGCGACCATTATGCGGTCCGTATACACGTTATGCGATCGCATAGTGCGTCGCATAACGCCTACTTACTAGAAAATTTTATTCTTTAAGTCTCGGGGTACTTTTACTCAATTTAGGTCCGTTTTAAAAATTTCCACAATAAAAACAACTCGGGGACTCATTCGGGCATTATTTTAAATAAGAAAATTTTATGCGTCTTTATAGAGAATGATAGACTTTCGTCATCCCAACCTGAGAATGCTAAGTATAAAAATGACCCAAACAGAGGCATGTCAGGCATAGTATCTCTTTACCGCATCTGCATTGATGGATATATCAGTCACCTTTCCTTCTATATCTGTGAAATGTAGAGCTCCTTTTGATAATAATTTCTTGATGAGGTAAGGACCTTGCCAATTCGGGGCGAACATTCCTTTTGTTTCTTCCTGGTGCGAAAAGATACGTTTCAAAACAAGTTGTCCTACCACAAATTGTCTTGGGCGCACTTTCTTGTTGTAAGTGCGTGCCATTATTTGTTGGTATAATTAACCAAAAGAAATTTCCACCAAACACTTTTCATCAATTAAACTCAATTGTTCCAATCGGGACTTGACCCAGTCAGTGTCTTCGGTCCCTGCTTCAACAATGATTCGGAGAGAAGGAATCTCAACTTCAGCAGGTATGACCGCTTCAGTGCTATAAACCAACAAGTAGGGCGTTGCGCTAACTGATGTACAGACAATTGTCCGGTATCGCATAAGAGCAAAGGACTGTTACTCGTGCCATTTTCTAGACCCTTGGACCATCTTCCTAAGAACCTTCTTGATGTTCTTATTCGCAGCTTCAACAACTCCATTAGCTTTGGGTCGGTAAAGAGTAGAGTTATGATGCTCAATTTTAAATTGTTCACATACCTCCTTCATCAGATGACTATTCAGATTATCAGCATTATCTGTGATAATGATTTTTGGAATACCAAAATGATAGATGGTGTTGGAGTGAACAAAGTCTACTACTGCTTTCTTGGTGACTTCCTTCAATTTAATAGCTTCCACCCACTTGGTGAAGTAATCAATTGCAACCAAGATGAATATGTGTCCATTTGAAGCTTTTGGCTAGATTGGGCCAATGACGTCCATTCCCCAAGCAACAAAAGTCCAAGGAGCCGACATAGGATATAACTCTGAAGGAGGCGCGTGAATCAAATCACTGTGAATCTGACATTGGTGGAACTTGCAAACAAACGAAAGCAATCTCATTCCATGGTAAGCCAATAATATCCTGCCCGGAGGGTTTTCTTTGCTAGAACATATACATTCATGTGCGGACCACAAACTCCTGAATGCACCTCATTCATAATCATTTCAGCTTCTTTGGCATCCACACATCTCAACAAATTCAAATCTGGAGTTCTTTTG
Organism: Nicotiana paniculata; assembly: GCA_005239505.1. Classification (NCBI taxonomy): domain Eukaryota; kingdom Viridiplantae; phylum Streptophyta; class Magnoliopsida; order Solanales; family Solanaceae; genus Nicotiana; species Nicotiana paniculata. The sequence goes on from ML318234.1 coordinate 67,967, forward strand.
TATAGGATTTTCCCACTCAAAAAGAAACCATTAGAGAGCCGCCTAATAGTTCTGTTTTGATCCCTATTAGCATGTTCCAGATATTCTCTTGTTTTCAGATACTGTTTAATATCACGGTACCATGGTTCACCATCTAGTTCTGCTTCAATTGTATTGCAATAACCATGTTGATCCCGAATTTGAATTTCTAATAGGTCAATGTGAGTATTACCCGGATATGGGAGCATTGAGGCCAGGGTGGCCAAGGCATCAACTAATTCATTGTGAAACCTGGGAATGTACCTGAACTCGATGGACTTGAACCTTTTGCTAAGATCTTCCACACATTGTCTATATGGAATAAGCAAATCTGAATCCCCAATCACCAATAGTTCATGCACATTTATGTTTATTGCCATGTTCAGACCCATGATACAAGCTTCATATTCTGCCGTTTTGTTTGTACAAAAGAAATAAAGTCGCGCCGTGGCAGGGTATTATTGCCTAGTAGGTGATATAAGAATTTCTCCAATCCCTATGCCTTTGATGTTGACAGCCCCATCAAAGTATAGTTTCCAAGTTTGACTGTCAACTTGGACTACTTCTTCAATTAAATTAACCTCTTCATCTAGGAAATATGTGTTCAAAGATTCATACTCATCATCAACCAGGTTTTCTGCCAGATGATCAGCCAAAGCTTGTGTCTTCATGGTAGTAAGAGCGACATAAACAATATCAAACTCTATGAGCAGGATTTGACATTTTCCCAATCTACCAGTTGGCATCGACTTCTGAAAGATGTACTTTGGGGGATCCATTCAGGATATGAGGTAAGACTTATAGGCCAAAAGGTAATGCCTAAGCTTTTGCGCGACCCAGGTTAAGGCGCAACATGTTCTTTCCAAAAGAGTGTATTTGGCCTCATAGGTGGTGAACCATAGATTGCTTGTTCCTTTTTGCATGTGGCATCATGTTCACCCAGAACACAACCAAAGGAACTATCCATTACTGACAGATATAAAATCAGAGGCCTACCATGTTCCGGCGGAACCAAAATAGGGGGATTTGACAAATATTCTTTGATTTTATCAAAAGCTTCTTGGAACTCATCTGTCCACTTGATAGCAGCGTTCTTTTTCAACAATTTTAAAATAGGCTCACATGTTGTTGTAAGCTACACGATGAACCTACTGATGTAGTTCAACCTCCCGAGTAAACTCATGACTTCTTTTTTATTCTTTGGGGCAGGCAGCTCTCAAATGGTATTTATCTTTGAGGGATCCAACTCAATGCCTCTTCGACTAACTATAAAACCCAAAAGCTTCCCAGAAGGAACCCCAAATGCACATTTGGCTAGATTGAGTTTGAGATTGTACCTTCGTATCCTTTCAAAGAACTTTTTCAAGCCTTGAACATGGTCATCTTGTGTTTTGGACTTAATGATCACATCATCAACATACACTTAAATATCTTTGTGCATCATGTCATGGAATATGGTAGTAATGTCCGTCATGTAAGTTGCCCCTGCATTCTTCAAACCGAATGGCATGACCCTATTACAATATGTTCCCCATAGAGTTCGGAAGGCAGTCTTTTCTGCATCTTCTTCATCCATCAGAATTTGGTGATATCCGGCATAACAATCCACAAAAGATTGGATCTCATGTTTAGCACAATTGTCAACAAGGATATGAATGTTGGGTAAGGGAAAATTGTCTTTTGNGTTGTTTTGGACTTTCTTTGTTTAAATCCCTATAGTCAACACAAACTCTGATTTTCCCATCCTTCTTCGGCACTGGCACCACATTTGCTAACCATGTAGTGTATCGGACGACCCTGATCACGTTTGCACTTAGTTGCTTCGTGATTTCTTCTTTGATCTTATCACTCATGTCTGCCTTAAACTTCCTTTGTTTTTGTTGGATTGGTGGAAAATTNCCTTGAACATGGTCATCTTGTGTTTTGGACTTAATGATCACATCATCAACATACACTTAAATATCTTTGTGCATCATGTCATGGAATATGGTAGTAATGTCCGTCATGTAAGTTGCCCCTGCATTCTTCAAACCGAATGGCATGACCCTATTACAATATGTTCCCCATAGAGTTCGGAAGGCAGTCTTTTCTGCATCTTCTTCATCCATCAGAATTTGGTGATATCCGGCATAACAATCCACAAAAGATTGGATCTCATGTTTAGCACAATTGTCAACAAGGATAGGAATGTTGGGTAAGGGAAAGTTGTTTTGGACTTTCTTTGTTTAAATCCCTATAGTCAACACAAACTCTGATTTTCCCATCCTTCTTCGGCACTGGCACAACATTTGCTAACCATGTGGTGTATCAGAGGACCTTGATTACATTTTCACTTAGTTGCTTCATGATTTCTTCTTTAATCCTATCACTCATGTATGTCTGAAACTTCCTTTATTTTTGCTGGATTAGTGGAAAATTAGGATCTGTGGGAAGCTTATGAACAACTAAACCGGCACTCACACCTGGCATGTCATCACACTACCAAGAAATATATCTTTGTACTCGAACAAAACTTGGATTATGGCATCTCTAGTCTTTCGTTCAGTATGAATGCTTATTTTTGTTTCTATGGTTTCTTCAGGACTTCCCAGGTTACTTGTCTCAGTTTCATTTAAGTTAGGCTTAAACATATTCTCAAATTGATCCAATCCCTTTTTACTTCCTTAAAATCCTCATCTTCCTCATACTCAACTTCTTGATTCATTATTTTGAGATTAGACAACTTTTTAAGATCTGGACATGAATTCCACGTGCATGTCATGTTTTTAAAGCCAACATTAACAAAACTGAAAATCATAAGAAATTAATAAAAATTAGGGAAAGGAAAAGACAAAAATTTACTATGAAACTAGAACTTCATTTTGTTGAATTTGAAAGGATAGAAGTATTAACATCAAAGAAAAGCAATTGAACTAAATTATCTGGATTACAACCCTTAAAATAATCCAAATACAGAAAAAGCAACAAAAAAGACTACCAAGACTCTTTCCTGATGGGAAGAGGAGTTGCTTCCTTGTTATTGAGCGAGGTATCTTGACCAATCAGCTGAACACTTGCACGGCTAGGGCCCTCACCAACTTGAACCATATTGATATCATAGAACATCTCCTTAAGACCCTGGCAAACTTCATCAATGTCATCCTGAGTAGAAGAATTTTGGACTTCTTCAAATTGTGGCTTGACAAAAGAGTATGCAATGTGAGGGATTGTTTTGGACAAATTCCAACCATTCTTTTTGCGGGCCTTGGCTATGTCTATGTCAGTTTATATTGGTTTAAAACCCAAACAAAAGGTATCTTTCTTAAAAAATGGGACAATAGGGTTCACAATTCCCTGCAGAGAGGATCCTAATCCTTTTTCTGGTTCATAGTCGTTCCTCAACATCAATGAAGCTACCATCATAGATGTGGCTGACAGACGAGGATGAATAATTGATTTTCCTTCTTCCACTTGTCCACCTCAATCACCTCAAATGCTTGATATATGAGGGATTCACATCCTTCCTTGGCCTCGATACATGGAATGGACGGGTGTTTATAGGCAGATGAGTCGTCCTTCCCATGAACAACTATTTCTTGCCTACCATACTCGAATTTAACCATTTAATGTAGGGTGGATGGTACAACTCCGGTCATATGGATCGACGGCCTTCCCAGAAGAAAATTATAGAAAGTTTTCATATCCAACACTTGAAAAACAATGTTAAAATCAACCAGGCCGATTGTCATGGTGACTTCGATTTCCCCAAAAGTGTCTCTTCTTGAACCATCAAAAGCTCTGATGCTGACATTACTATTTCAAATTCTGTTAGTGTCAATGTTCAACTCTTGTAGAGTAGAAAAAGGGCAGACATATACACTTGAGCCTCCATAAATCATGACTCCTTTTACGTAATGCCCTTCACATTTGACCATAAGATGCAAAGCTTTATTGTGCCCAACCCCTTCCTCATGCAAATCATCATCGCTGAAAGTATTTCTATTTACTTCAAAGAATCTTTCAGCCATTTTTTTCTAGCTGATTCACCGTTGTCTTTTCTGAGACATATGCCTCGTTCAGAGTTTTGATCAACACACGGCGATGTTCTTCCTAGTGCAAAAGCAGAGATAACAAGGATATATGAGCAGGAGTTTTCCTTAATTGGTCAATGATTGAGTAGTCTTGCATTTTCATCTTCTGAAGGAATTCCTCTACTTTTTTTCTGCAATGGGTTCTTTCACTGGAAAGTGGCTTTCCCTTGCTTGCTTAGCTTTTCTCAATTCCTCTGGCGAGTAGCACCTCCTAGAGCAGTTCAAGCCCCCCATTTCATCTGCTTCTTCGACTATCTCTTTTCCTTTATATGTCATGACAATCTTGTTATAATTCCAGGGAATAGCTTTTGTGTTTGTCACTGGGGGTTGTGCAACAGGTTGGGTCACAACTGGCTCTGTTATATTTCTGAATATATTATTCGGAACGATCTTTTGAATGCCCCCAGGGATGTAAAGTTTTGGCCCACCCAATTGAACCTCAAACTTTTTTGTGCTTCTAGGTACATAAAGAATCATTTTTTAGAACCTGCCAAGTTCAAACTAGAACTTGCACCTTTTACAATTAACGGTGACAATTGCGGCGGGCTTACTGTCACTTTTGGTTCTTTCCCTATGGTTCCAACAACTGTCTCTATCGTGCCAGACTGCTTATCCGGATCACCACAAATCATCCTAATAAAATGTGTATTATCATGAGCTGGGAGCGGATTGTTTATGATATTAGGGGTATCCAAATTGTTTGTCACCATAATTGCCTTTGCTTCAATCAATTTTCAGTAGATTTCTTTAATGTCCAACAATTTTCAATTCTATGACCTTGGATGTTAGAGTGGTATTCACATCTTGAATTGGAATCAAAACCTTTTGAATTTTGATTCACATAAATCGACATGACAGGTTCAATCAACTTCAATTGCATCAACTTTCGAAATAGGCTTGTATACGATTCTCTAATTGGGGTGAACTCTTTCTTTGGCTCCTCCTCTCTCACATATCCATTTCGGGGACGAGGATTATATGATGCCTGAAAATTCAGATGAAGTTGACAGGAGCCTTTTGGAATCGGTGCCCGCCATTATTGGTGATTGGGAGGTCTAGCATAAGCCTGGGCATTAAACACTGTGTATTGTTGCGGGGGAACTGAGTACCGGGGACCCTGAGGTGGATAGTAATGTTGAGGAGAATTGGATTGTCCCTGTTGGAATTGCACGTAAGAAGGAACTATTCCTCTTTAAACTCCCTGGAACCCAGATGCCATCATGGATCCTTCCTCCTTCTTTTTCTGATTTCCGAAACTGCCTGACTCGCTTTGAATTGCTTGCGTGGTCGCCTTAAGGGATGCCTAACTCACAATTTTTCCCAATTTCATGCCATTCTCAACTATTTCACCAATCTTAATCACCTCAGCGAAAGTCTTACCAATGGAGGCCAATATGTAATGGAGGTAATCAGGATCCTGAGCTTAGAGAAAATAGTCAATGATTTCTGCCTCTTTCATTGGTGGTTTGACCCTAGCAGCCTGCTCTCTCCACTTGATTGCATATTCTCTAAAGCTTTCTATTGGTTTCTTCTTTATGTTGCCGAAAGAGGAGCGGTCTGGCACTATATCAATATTGTACTGAAACTGTTGGACAAAATCTTGAGCCATGTCGTTCCAAACGTGCCAGTGAGAGATGTCTTGATCTATGAACCACTCATAAACAATTCCTATCAAACGTTCCCCAAAATAATCCATGAGTAATTCTTCTTTGCTTCATGCTGCCCTTAATTGGTTACAATACCTCTTCAAATGGGCAACGGGATCCCCATGCCCGTCATACTTGTCAAACTTGGGGGTCTTGAAACCGGGTGGAAAATGTACATGGGGGAACATGCATAGATCGTTAAACGAAACACTCTTGAGGCATCCAAAACCCTGTATGTTTCTCATAGTTTGTTCCAAGCTCTTCATTTTTCTAGTCATTTCCTCTTGTTCCATATTCTTGTCGGGCTTTTCAATCTCAAACGGGAACATGTTCTGAGGAGTATGCTTGTATGAATCTGGAACCTTGAAAGTCAGTTCTGGAGAGTAATGTTGGGCATCATGAGCATTCAGTTTTGGATCATTTTTGGACTTTAGAGAAAGAGCCGGTTGAGGGGCAGTGAAAGTATGGACAATAGGTACAATAGGTGGGTAATTTCTGAGGGTTGCGGTTGGAGGACGTGGAATGGAGGTACTGGGGATAGTGGGAAGGTTAGTGCTCAGAATGAATCCAGGTTGGTACAATGGGTTACTTGTTATGGAGATGGGCACTTGATTTTCAACTGACACATTATGAAGATTATCCGAGGGCCCTATGGGTAGTGGGGGCGGTGCCTGTCCATTCACCCAAGCTTGGTACATCTCTGCCAATTGTTGTTTCAACAGTCTTACTTCTTCAACCAGTCCCGGACCTTGTTCGACCAATTGTCCATGGACATCATCATTATCGGACTCATTCTCACTGTTGTTTGCCATTTTACTTTTTCCTTTTGATCTCGTGTTGTAAGGGTGAGTCGCCAAATTAAACCACAAACAAACCATCTTTGTTTGACTTTATCTTGAAGTGACAAACAACAAACTTGTTAGAGTTAGGCATTTTTCAGACATTAATCACACGTTGTATGTCATGCACCTAATGCCATTTTCATTTCTAGAATGAGTTTGGAAGGCTTCATGCTTCATCCCGGCTTATTGGTTTATTAGTTTATTTTAATCTTGAATTTAACGCTCTCTTTTATTTCCCTATTATTTTAATTAATTAATTTATTATTATTCAATTTTTCTTTTCCAGATTAATTATGGTTATGATCGCATCCGATGGGGATTGCCTACGTATCATGACGCTGCATGAATAGGACCATTCTGTAGTTCAGAGGAAAACAATAGTAGTCTTGTTTTTTTTTTAACAAAACGAAACAATTCAAAATATAATGACAGAAATAACATTACATCAAAAATGACTTAACAGATTTTGACAAGATTAAAAGACACTAATTTAAAAGACTAAACAATGACTCAAACTAAACATAATTGCGACATGAAAAGTTCTAACAATTAGACTATGTTTCAACTCCACAATCTTTTTCTTTCAATCATTGGCACATCTGCTCATGGTGGGGCTTGCCCTGGCTGACCCCCAATGTACGGTACAACCTCTAAACTCTAATTCAAGATGACGGGCAAATGTAGGTGCATTCTCCAAAAACTTCTCATAATCCATCCCTTGGCAGTTCACATAACTTTGAGCGGTATAAACAGCCAAATCATGGACTTGCTCTCTCAAGTACTGAAAATTATGGTCTCAATCTTGTAACTGCTGCTGGCGAGTGGTGGCTATCTCCCTTATGTGGCCCTCGCGATCTAAATATGACTCCAACTGAGCCCGAAGTCTAGCCTGCTCGAGTCTCGCCTGAGCCATCTCCCTATCAAAATCTGCATGCTGGTATTCTTTATTGTACCTTCTCATTTCTTCCAACTATGCATGGTGCTGAGCTTCTAAACGTAACCAATGGGCCTTCTATCTCTCGAGTTGATCCCTCTCTTCTTTAAATTTTGTTACTTGATGATCCTTACTTGATTCGGCCTTCTCACTTAAATGTATGATTGTTTCCTTGGCTTTGTCCAACGCCTTTTCAGCCTTTGTCAAGATGGAATCATAATCTTGCACCTTTTCCATCAGACTGGCAATGGTTCTCTGGTCTTTCCAACTTCTCACTGGCACCTCAGAGGCTTTCTTCATCTGTTGAAGCTGAACACAGAGGGCTTCATTCTCGCGGATCAGAATCTTCTTTTCACCTTGCGATTCTTGCGCTTGTAAGTCTTTCTCAAAATTGAGGTTTCTCAAGCTTTCTTCTAAGGCATGAATAGTCTCTTTGTATCCCTTTTCCTTTTCACCCCAAGTCAACCATTCTTGGATTTTATTATCAAAGGCTCTAACATGTGGCCTTTTTGCAGGCCTTTGGGCTCGTGTTCTGGTTCATCATCCACGCGAGATCTATTCTCAAACCACATAGCCTAACCCGGATCTATCTCACCTTTCACAGGATCTGGCACTTGGGTATCATCTTTCAAGTGGCGGCAACCATTCCAAATATGTTGGATTAAATCCTCAGGGAGTGGGGCTTCAGGGTGTAGCTCAATCACTTGCACACTCAAATCTTCATCCTCAGGTACTACTTGGTACCTTCCTAGTTGTCTCAGAACTCTCTGTGGCGCATATGGCTAGACACTTCTCAAACCCAACAAGGAGCAAATAACCTTTTAGGGACGACATGTGTATCACCTCTCTAAGATTGAGCCAACCCAAAGTCCACTCAATTTGACTTGCATTTAAAGATCTTAGGTGGGATATCAAGGCTTCCATCCCTTCCAGAGAGTTATTGATGCGAGACTAAAATGCATCGTTAAACATGTGATATACCTTACATTTTATGCGCATTAATGATAAAATTACACTTTTTATGTGCGTAATGGAGTTTATTTTATGTGTAGGTGAAGTGGAGATGGAAACGGAGCTAAAAGGATGCAAATACGTCGAAAGATACGCGAAAGGAGACACCCGGGCGATAGCCGGGTGACAGAGCCAAACACCCTGACCCTACCTAGCATTAGCCAGGCGTTAGGGATGAAGCACCAGCCCTACCCTGGCATTAGCCAGGCGTTTGGGCTGAAATGCTGGCGTTAGCCAGGCGTTTGGGTCCAAACGCGAGGGTCCCTAGTCGGCCAGAAACCGAGTTTTGACGGTTTTAAGTGTTTCCCAATTGAAATAGAAGTCTCCTACACGTTTAGGGTTTGTCCTAAACTTATAAATAGACTCCTAAAACACAACTACAAACAGAGATTAACGCAGATTCGAGATTAGAGTGAATCAAAGGCAAAACATCAACTTTGTACATATTTTCTTCTTTACTTTGTAGTTCTATTATGCAAGTTGTTTTAGATTTTATTCTTATGAA
>ML318235.1:0-40857 GCA_005239505.1 Nicotiana paniculata
TATCAGTCTCTCTCTAAACTTGTCTTTAGTTTATTTACTTTACAGTCGTTATTTTATAACACAAATTACATAAAATATCAGATGCAGAATGTCTACTCCCAGTTATACTCGATTTGATAACTATTTAGATTATTAGCATACATAAGAACACATTGTACATATCAGTGTAGAAACCAAAACAGCCTAAGACTTGTGATATATTATCTCTTCAGGTCTTAGATTTTTCTTTTATACAATCACAGAATATTCTACACGGAAGAACACAAAAATAGTTCCCCACAATTTCCTTTTTTTTCCCTGCTGATTTGTGAAATAAATATATTTTTATTAAATATTCTGATAAACAAGATAAATAATGGCACTTACTTTTCATTCTCGTTTTACATGTGTTTACCCCAAAAATTGGGTAACAATGAAATTTGTATGCGGAACATCGTAAGTCACAAGCTACTGAAGGAAATAATATCTGTATACTCCAGAGTCTAAAAAAAAGAAATACAAAAGGTATTTGAAATATGGGGGAATAGAGGGGGACTCCAAGGTCTGCGGACGCGACAGATATACCTTGAAGTCTCCAAACTGTCTTTGCTCACTGATAATGTGGCTGATAATGAGCACTTGGATCTACACACAAAACATGTGCAGAAGAGTAGCATGAGTACACCACAATGGTACCAAGTAAGTGCCAAGCCTAACCTCGATCGAGTACTAATGAGGTCAGGAAAGACCCATTGGTATATAATAAATAAAATAGGACAGCATAACAGTATAATAAGAGACTGGAATTTAACAAAAGGAAAACACACCAAATTAACAGTTCAACACACAGGGATAAACAACAGGGGATCTCCCGAGATATCGCATCGTAGTCCTAAAGTAAATTATGTCGGGAGAACTCCCATGGTACCTCCTCGTAGTCTCAAAAGTAAATATATAGGGAGAGCTCCCGAGCGCTTCGTAGTCTCAAAAGTAAATGTGTAGCGAGAACTCCCGAGGTACCGCCTCGTAGTCTCAAAAGTAAATGTGCAGGAAAAATTTCCGAGGAACTGCCTTGTAGTCTCAAAAGTAAACACACAACTCAAACTGATAAATACAACAGTTAACAGCAAGAATTCTACAGTTAAGACTAATATAGAACAAGGAAAAGCAGGAATTCAACTAGGCCTGCTGCATAGAGCTCAAATAAGCAGTTAAAGCACGTAGACATGCGATATTAGAATAAACAGGATAACTACACATGTTGGTAAAACTCAATTAGGAAAGAAACAGGTTACTACTCAGTAAAAAACGGGTTTTACAACAAATAGCCCGTGTACGCACTCGTCACCTCGCGTACACGGCGCTCACATATCACAACAGTACCAAATCCTAAGGGGATTTTCCCCACACAAAGTTAGGCAAGACACTTACCTCGAACCAAGCTCAAATCAATCCGTAAGAACGTTTTTTCCTCGATTATTCGACTCTGAATTTCCCAAATCTATCCAAACACAATTACATATCATAAATACAACTATAATAGATGAAGCTAATTAATGAAAATAAGACTTTGAAAAGATTCGAAAATCACCCTAAAAAGCCTCCCAAGCCCACGTCTCAGAGTAAAAAGTCAGAAAATATGAACACTCGTTCACTCACGAGTTCACTCGTACCAAAATTATCCAAATCCGATATCAAAATCCCACAAAACTCACAAACTTAGTTGAAGAACTTCCAGCCTTTTCCCCCAAATTTCTCACCCAAATTCCTTAATTTAATGATGAAATCAACTATAGATTTATGGAATACAACCATAAATGAGTTAAAATAATTACCCCAAAGTTCTCTTTGAAATATCCTTGAATTATCGCCTTAACCTGAGATCTCAAAGTTCCAAAATTGAAAATGGGATAAAACCCTCGAACTTGGCCCTTTTCTACCAAGCGCTTTCGCATCTGCGGGCCTACAAACTCACCTGCGACGTTGCACCTGCGGAACTTCCATTACAGGTGCGTACTTAACTTAAGTTCCCTAGGTCCGCATCTTCTAGAGGAGCGCACGCACCTGCGGATGCTCTCCTACGATCTCACCGCTCCTGTGCACCATCCTACCGTACAAGCAAGGCCACTTTTGCGCAAATATATCTGTACCTACGAACCCAACCTGGCTGCCCAAGTTCGCTTCTGTGATCTCCCCTTCACACGTGCGTGTCTGCACCTGCGGCCAACCCCACTGCAGGTGCGATGACACCAGAAGTTGAAAACTTCAACAGTTGCACAAGTTCAAATTTTGATCCGTTAAGAATTCAAAACTCATTTGAGTCCCCGGGACCTCAACCAAACATACCAATAAGTCATAAAACACCATACGAACTTAGTCGGGCCTCAAAACACATCAAACAACATTAAATCACGAATCACCCTCAAATTCAAATTTAATGAACTCTGAAACTTCAAACATCTACAATCGATGCTAAAACCTATCAAACCACGTCCGATTGACCTTAACTTTTGCACACAAGTCATAATTGACATTACGGACCTACTCCAACTTCCAGAATCAAAACCAGACCCTGATATAAAAAATTCCACTACCGGTCAAACTTCCCAAAAATTCAACTTTTGCCATTTCAAGCCTAATTCAGCTACAGACCTCCAAAACACATTTTGAACATGCTCCTAAGTCCAAAATCACCCCAGGGAGCTAACGAAACCGACGAAACTCCATTCTGGATTCGTCTTCACTCAGTTTCAACTATGGTCAAAATCCTATAACTTAAGCTTCGATTTTGGGGACTAAGTGTCCCAAAACATTATGAAACCACGAACAAAACCTCCCGACAAGTACCATGAGCAGAAAAAGATATGGGGAAAGCATTAAACAGGGGATCGGGGGTAATACTCTCAAAATGACCGGCCGTGTCATTACATCCTCCCCCTCTTAAAACAATCGTTCGTCCTCGAACGTGTATAGAGACATACCCGAAGTGGTGAAAAGATGAGGATAACGACTGAACATATCATTCTTGGTCTCCCAAGTCACCTCCTCAACCGGATGACCCCTCCACTGAACCTTCACGGAAGCAATGTTCTTTGATCTCAGCTTTCGAACCTGCCTGTCCAAAATAGCCACCGACTCCTCAACATAAGATAAATCCTTGTCCAACTGGACTGAGCTGAAATCCAACATATGAGACGGATCGCCGTGATACTTTCGGAGAATAGAAACATGGAATACTAGATTATACCCTACAAGACTGGGAGGCAAGTCAAGCTCATAAGCAACCTCTCCAATACGCCACAACACCTCAAATGGGACGATAAACCTTGGGCTCAACTTGCTCTTCTTTCTAAACCTCATAACACCCTTCATGGGTGACACCCGGAGCAGGACCCGTTCTCCAACCATGAATGCCACATTGTGAACCTTCTGATCTGCATAACTCTTATGTCTGGACTGGGATGTGCGAAGTCGATCTTGAATCACCTTAACCTTCTCTAGAGCATTTTGAACCAAGTCTGTACCCAATAATCTATCCTCGCCTGGCTCGAACCAACCCACTGGAGACCGACACCGCCTACCATACAGAGCCTCATGCGGTGCCATCTGGGTGCTCGACTGATAGTTGTTGTTGTAGGAAAACTCTGCAAGTGGCAAGAACTAGTACCACGAACCTCAAAACCCCATCACACATGCACGAAGCATGTCCTCTAATATCTAAATAGTGCGCTCGGACTGTCTGTCTGTCTGAGGGTGAAATGCTGTGCTCAACTCCACTCGAATACCTAGTTCATGATGTATGACCCTCCAGAATCGTGATGTAAACTCGTTCCCCGGTCAGAGATGATGAATACTGGTACGCCATGAAGCCTGATGATCTCGCGGATATAAGCTCAAGCCAGCTGCTCGAAAGAATATGTAGTCATCAAAGGAATGAAATGAGCTGACTTGGTCAGCCTATTCACAATCACCCAAACTACATCAAACTTCCGCTGAGTCCGTGGAAGCCCAACAACAAAATCCATAGTGATCCGCTCCTATTTCCACTCCGAAATCTCTAACTTCTTAAGCAACCCACCTGGCCGCTGATGCTCATACTTCACCTGCTCGCAATTAATACACCGAGCTATATACTCTACTATGTTCTTGTTTATTCTCCTCCACCAGTAATGTTGCCTCAAGTCCTGATACATCTTCCCGGTACCTGGATGAATGGAATACCGCAAACTGTGCGCCTCCTGGAGAATCAACTCACGTAAACCATCTACATTGGGCACACATAGCCTTCCCTGAAACCTCAATGCACCATCATCCCTAATAGTGGCCTCCTTAGAATCACCATGCTGGTCCGTGTCCTTAAGGACAAGCAGATAGGGGTCATCATACTGACGCTCCCTGATATGATCATAAAGCGAAGACTGAGAGACAACACAAGCCAATACTCGACTCGACTAAGAAATATCCAATATCACAAACTGGCTGGCTAAGGCCTGAACATACAACACCATGGGCCTCTCTGCTGCTGGTAATATGCTAAGCTCCCCAAACTCTCTGCCCGGTGACTCAAAGCATCGGCCACCACATTGGCCTTCCTGGGATGGTACAAAATAGTAATATCATAATCCTTAAGCAGCTCCAACCACCTCCACTAACACAAGTTAAGATCTTTCTGCTTGAACAGATGCTGCAAACTCCGGTGATCGGTGTAAATCTCACAAGGGACACTGTACAAATAGTGCCGCCAAATCTTCAAGGAATGAACAATAGCTGCTAACTCAAAGCCGTGGACAAGATAATTCTTGTCATGCACCTTCAACTGTCTGGACGCGTAGGCCATCACCCTACTATCTTGCATCAGCACTACGCTGCCACCAATCCGCGATGCATCACAATATACAGTGTAAGACCCCAAACCTGTAGGCAATACCAATACTGGGCTGAAGTCAAAGTTGTCTTGAGCTTCTGAAAGCTCTCTTCACACTCCTCTGTCCACCTGAACGGAGCACCCTTCTGGGTTAGCCTGGTCATAGGTGCTGCAATAGATGGGAAACCCTCTACAAAATGATGATAATACCCCGCCAAACCAAGAAAACTCCGGATCTCTGTAGTTGAGGATGGTCTAGGCCAACTCTGTGTTGCTTCCACCTTCTTCGGATACACCTTGATCCCATCACTCGATACTACATGACTCAAGAATGCCACTAAGTCTAGCTAAAACACACACTTTGAAAATTTTGCATATAATTCTTTTCTCTCAAGGTCTGAAGCACTATCTGCTCATGATCCTCCTGAGTCCGGGAGTGCACCAGAATGTCGTCAATAAACAAAATTATGAATGATTCAAGATAGGGTCGGGACACACTGTGCATCAAGTGCATAAAAGTTTTTGGGGCATTGGTCAGCCCAAATGACATCACAAGGAACTCGTAGTGATCATACCAGGTCTTGAAAGCAGTCTTGGGGATATATGGCTCCCAAATCTTCAACTGATGTAGCCTGAACGTAAGTCAATCTTGGAAAACATTCTGGCACCCTGTAACTGATCAAATAAGTCATCAATACGAGTCAAAGGATACATGTTCTTCACTGTAATTTTGTTCAGCTGGCGATAGTCAATGCACATATGCATAAAACCATCATTTTTCTTCACAAACAAGACCGGAGCGCCCTAAGGTGACACACTTGACCGAATGAAGGCCTTATCAAGCAACTCTTGTAACTGCACCTTCAAATCCTTCAACCCAGGAGGAGCCATATGATATGAAGGAATAGAGATGGGCTGAGTGCCCGACAACAAATCAATACCAAAATCAATATCTCTGTCGGGCGGCATGACCAGAAGATCAGCGAGAAACACATCTGGAAAGTCCCTCACTACTGGAAGTAACTCAACTGTGGGGGTATCAATACTGACATCTCTCACATAAACTAGATACGTGTCACACCCCTTCTCAACCATTCATTGAGCTTTAAGAAATGAAATAACTCTACTGGGAGTATCTCTAAGGTACCTCTTTACTCTAATCGCGGTAATCCTAGCATAGCCAGCATCATGATCTTAGCGTGACAATCAAGAATAGCATAATAAGACGACAACCAGTCCATGCCTAAAATAACATCAAAGTCTACCATGATGAGCAATAATAAATCGGCTATGGTCTTAAAACCACTAAAAACAACCACACACGACCGATACATACGGTCCACAACAAGATAATCTCCCACATGTGTAGACACATAAACAGGTGAACTCAAAGAATTGCGAGATACGACAAAATACGGGGTAAAATAAGAGGACACATAGGAATAAGTGGAACCTGGATCAAATAAGACCGACGCATCTCTATGACAGACCGGAAGAACATCTGTAATGACAGAGTCAGAAGCAACTGCCTCTATACGAGCTGAAAGGGCATAATATATGGCCTGACCTCCCCCTCTAGGGTGACCTCGACCTCCCTGGACTCTACCTCTAGCTGGCTGAGCAGGTGGGCCGGTAGCTGGTGCTGTAATCATAGTCTGAGGACCCAGTGGCTGAGAAGTCTGTGGAGGTGCACCCCTCGTATGTCTGGGGAAATCCCTCACCATATGGAGAGTGTCTCCATACTCAAAACAAGCTCTCAGAGGGTGTGGCTCCTGTGGCTGACTCGGGCCAGGTCTGCTGGACTGAACGCTAAAATCACCCCATGTAGGAGGTACACTAGATACTGGCGATGCATAATAAGGCTCTTGGGACCTAAAAGTGGCCGGAATACCACTGGCGGCTGGAAGAGCTGAATGAATGGGGAGACTCACATAACCCCTAGCATGGCAAACTACAGCTGGTGCACGAGTACTAGTGTAAGTGCCAAACTCTCGAGACCTCTTGGCCTCCCTCTCTTCTCTATCCCGAGAAAGCATGTCATCCAATCTCCTAGCAATACTCACAATCTACTGATAAGAAATATCTATCTCCAACTCCAGGGCCATGCTAATCTTGATTCTAGGGTAGAGTCCCTCAATAAACTGACGGACCCTCTATCGAACTGTGGAAACCAAGGTCGGTGCATGTCGGCCAAAATCACTTAAGCGAACTGCATACTCTGACACAATCATAGTATGCTGGCCCAACTGCTCAAACTCCGCGCACCATGCATTCCTGAGACTCTGAGGAACATACTCTCTCAAAAACTTGTCTGAGAACTTAGTCCATGTAAGAGAAGTTGCCTCAGCCGGACTACTCAACTCATAAGCACGCCACCACTGATAGGCTGCTCTTCTAAGGTGGAATGTAGTAAAAGAAACCCCACTCGACTTCGCTACACCCATAGTACGGAGAATGCAGTGACACTTCTCCAAAAAACCCTAGGAATCATCTGCCGCTAATCCACTAAAGCTAGGAGGGTGGTACTTTTTGTACCTCTCAAGTCGAAGATGCTCCGACTCAGAAGCTACTACACTAGCATCGTGCTAAACCAGAGCTACCGGCTGCATCGGTATAATCTCTAGGACTTGGTCGACCTGAACCCACTACTCTGGGGTACGGGCTATGGGAGTTTGTGCTCCTCCCCCGGACTGAGATGTAGCAGGAGCAAATGGAATAAATCCAACCTAAACTAAGGTGCTGAACATGCTCATTAACTGGGCTAGTCTCCTAGAGGGCTGGTGCAGCAACAGGTACCTCAGGTGCCTGCCCTCCAGTTGGATCTACTGGGAGCTCCTCTGTAGCAGCTCGTGCGGGTGCTTTGGATGCATCGCGTGGACGTCCTCGGCCTCTACCCTGGCCCCCGTCTCTTGCGACTTTAGCAAGGGGCACGGGTGCCTAGTCATCAGATCTGCGTGTACGTGCCCTCATAATCAGTGGGACAATAGAATACAGAAGTTTAGAATTTTGAAGTCAACAAATTTTAGCACGACAAGGAACCAAAGAAGTGTAATTTTTCCTAACAGTTCCATAACCTCCAGAAGATAAGTATAGACGTCTCTGCACTGGTGCGCGAGACTTTAATATACTGGCTTGTGACTCACAACACCTATGAACCTAGAGCTCTGATGCCAACTTGTCACGACCCAAAGCATCCCTACGAAAACGTCACGACGACACCTAGTCTCTACGACTAGGTAAGCCTAACAAATTGCGGAAATAACAAAAATGAAAGTAAAACTTAACAATTAACTACAATAGATAACTGAATAACTGGTAACAATGGCGCTCGACATGTACAATAACTAGTACTCTGGAAATACACAGTCTTCCCAAAATCTGGAACATCATAAGTCACAAGCTACAGAAGGAAAATAGTATCTCTACATACTAGAGTCTAATAAAAAGAAATACCGAAGGTATTTGACATAGGGGAGAATAGAGGGAGACTCCGAGGTATGCGGATGTAGAAAATATACCTTGAAGTATCCAAACTGTCTTTGTTCATTGATATTATGGATGATAATGAGCACCTGGTTCTGCACACAAAACATGTGCAGAAGAGTAACATGAGTACACCACAATGGTACCCGGTAAGTGCCAAGCCTAACCTCGGTCGAGTAATGACGAGGTAAGGTCAGGCCCACAGGTATATAATAAATAAAGCAGGAGAGTATAACAGTATAATAAGAGACTGGAATTTAACAAAAGGAAAACACATCAAAATAATAGTTCAACACACAAGGATAAACTACTGGGTATCTATCGAGATACCGTCTCGTAGTCCCAAAGTAAATTATAGAAGGAGAACTCCCGAGGTACTGCCTCGTAGCCTCAAAAGTAAATATACAGGGAGAACTCCCGAGGTACTGCCTCGTAGTCTCAAAAGTAAATGTGCAAGGAGAACTCCCGAGGTACCTCCTCGTAGTATCAAAATTAAATGTGCAGGGAGAACTCCCGAGGAGCCGCCTCATAGTCTCAAAAGTAAACACACAGTTCAAACCGATAAATACAACAGTTAACAACAGGAATTCTATATTTAAGACTGATAAAGAACAAGGAAAATCAGGAACTCAAGTAGGCATGTTGCACAGATTTCAAATAAGCAGTTAAAGCACATAGAAATGCAATATTAGAGTAAACAGGATAACTACACATGTTGGTAAAACTCAGTTAAGAATAAAAACAAGTTGCTACTCAGTAAAAATCAGGTTTTAGAACAAATAGCCATGTACGCACTCGTCACCTCGCGTACACGGAGCTCACATATCACAACAGTACCAATTCCTAAGGGGATTTCCTCCACACAAGGTTAGGCAAGCCACTTACCTCGAACCAAACTCAAATCAATCCATAAGAATGTTTTTCCTCAATTATCCGACTCCGAATTTCCCAAATTTAGCCAAACACAATTACATATCATAAATACAACTATGATAGACTAAGCTAATTAATGAAAACAAGACCTTAACAAGATATTCAAAAATCGCCTAAAAAGCCTCCCCGGGCCCACGTCTCGGAATCGGGTAAAAGTCACAAAATATGAATGCTCATTCACTCACGAGTTCATTCGTACCAAAATTATCCAAATCCGATATCAAAATCCCAATTAAAACTCAAAAACTTAGTTGAAGAACTTCCAACCTTTCCCCCCAAATTTCTCATCCAAATTCCTTAATTTAATGATGAAATCAACTATAGATTAATGGAATACAACCATAAACGACTTAAGAATCATTACACCAAAGTTCTCTCTGAAAAAACCTTGAATTATCGCCTTAATCTGAACTCTCAAAGTTCCAAAATTGAAAATGGGATAAAACCCTCGAACTTGTCCCTTTTCTGCCCAGCGATTTCGCATCTGCGGGCCTACAAACGCAACTGCGACGCTGCACCTGCGAAAATTCCATACGAACTTAACTTAAGTCCCCTGGTCCACATCTTCGAGAGGAGCGCCGCACCTACGGATGCACTCTTGCGACCAAGGAGCCTCACTTGTGACCTTACTTCTCCTGTGCACGATCCCACATGTGGCCGCTTCTGCGCAAATATATAAGCACCTGCGAATCCATCTTGGGCTGCCCAAATTCATTTATGCAATTTCCCCTTTGCAAGTCCAAATTCGATCCGTTAAGCATGTGAAACTCACCCGAGGCCCCCAGGACCTCAATCAAACATACCAACATGTCCTAAACAACATACGGACATAGTCGAGCCCTTAAATCACATCAAACAACGCTAAAAACACGAATCACCTTCCAATTCAAACTTAATGAACTTTGAAACTTCAAACTTCTACAACTGATGCCGAAACCTATCAAACCACGTCCGATTGACCTCAAATTTTGCACACAATTCATAATTGACATTACGTACATAGTCCAACTTTCGGAATCGGAATTTGACCCTGGTATCAGAAAGTCCACTACCGGTCAAACTTCCTAAAATTTCAACTTTTGCCCTTTCAAGCCTTATTCAGCTACATACCTCCAAAACACAATCTGAACACGCTCCTAAGTCCAAAATCACGCCACAGAGCTAACAGATCTGACGATACTCCATTCCAGAGTCGTCTTTACACAGTTCCAACTATGGTCAGAATCCTCTAACTTAAGCTTCCGTTTTAAGGACTAAGTGTCCCAAAACACTCCGAAACCATGAACAAAACCTCCCGAAAAGTCCCATGAGCAGAAAAAGATACAGGAAAAGCAGTAAATAGGGGATCGAGGCTAATACTCTCAAAACAACCGCCGGGTCGTTACAAGTTGGAAGGAAAAAGTAAACTTTTTATTTCTTTGAATTGTGTGTTATAATATGTCATACTAAAGAAAAACTTTCAATTTATATAGTAGGAAAGTTTCAATCCTAGTATAAGTCTAAAAAAGGTAAAAATTTTCTTTTCTCGGTAATTTTTTATCCATAATCGACATCGAGCGGGATTCGCACAGTGACATACAATTGAGCGAGTATTACGACCCTCTATCCGTCGTGCATAAATTTTCACCATGTCCCCCGAGGTCTAGAACTTATACTCGTCCTGGGCGTGCCACTTTTCCATCTCCGATGTCAAATATACCATTCGCTCTTCCTGGGTCTCGATATGAAGGGTCTCCGGCCTCGATTACAATCTCGCGGATCTGTGCTCCCCCTTCGTTTTCTCATCGAGGAATTGGGGAAGCCCCTATTTTACCCGCACACAAATAGTCCCCTCATTTTCCGGAGAGTAGATTTACTAAAATGATAGAAAGCGATTAATGACCCCGGTTTCTTCCTTCGTACATTACAACCGAGATGACGGTTCAATGAAACATCCCATCAGTCGCGTCATTCTGATTCCGAATACTTGTCAACCGCCGGTTGACTTTCCTCGAATGTGAAACGTCACACGTCGATTGTCCTTCCTCTATAAAATCTCCGACCCCATTTTACTTCTCCACATTCTGATTTCAGAGCTCTTTGATTTACCCTCAAATTTTCTATTCACCTTTAATTTCTTCGAATCTTCATATATTCATCCTCAAATATTTAAATTTCTGTTTGGATTTTCATCTCAGGCCTTCATATCTTCACACCATCTTCAAATCTTCATATATTTTTTTCAAACCTTCATATTCCTAGAACCCGATGGCGAAAACTTCCAAATCCCTGCCTCAACAAACTACCCTTTCATCTTCAAACCTGACCACAGATGCCGAGGTAGCCCTTCCTGAGGTGGCCCAGGAGCCTCGCTTGAAGAGCTTCGTCCCCGGGGGTTGCTCCATCGAGAACGACATTAACGTCGAGAAGGCTTCCAGTCAACATGACCGAGGCGAGGGAGTGTGGAGGTACATATGCTCCATTAGACACTAACAGTTAGGGTAGATAGTAACTGGGAGCGCAAGGAGGTGGTCGTCCCCGGACCCAACGAAGACATCACTATTCATGTGAAGGGTACCTAAGTTTTTACACTTACCTTTTACGCTCGCCCCAGTAGACCCCATATTCCCCGACTTCTGCAAATGGTACAAGGACTGCCTTGAGCAGATTCACCCTTCCTTTTGGAGAATGGTAATCCTCCTCCGACACTTCGTAAACAAAATCGAAGCACCTCAGTTCACCCTCGACCATCTTCTTCGTCTATATATTCCCTGAATCTTCCGAGGGGGGTTGATGAAGCTCGTTCACCGAGCAAGTAAGGCTCCATTCTCGAGCATTGATGAGGACCGAGATTGAGGTTTTCAGGGGAGGTTCGTTCGAGTGATAACCGAAGACCTCATCCCCTACGGATTTCTATCACTGCCGTAGAAGTGGAATGCCTCCCGTAAGTCTTTTCCTTCTCGAATACTCAACATTATTTTTATTCTTTTTCTAATTCATGTGTTTGTCGGTGTGCAGCAGTTGCCCAGGTTCCTAATCCAATCCCTTCTTCAAGGAGTGGATTGACGGAATCAACAAACAAATGTCATCTTCGAGTGCGCATGGAGAAACCTCTCAAAAGTCAAGTGGGAGGACTGTTCCCATGGTGAGGCTCTCTCCCGAATGATTACATTGATACTCTTGACTTATACATCGCTAAATATTCTTCCTTCTTACAGGTTTTCTCAGGACCACTGACTCAGACCGTTGGACGAGGAAAAGGATCCATCCTCGATCGTTGAACTCTCCTCTTTAGGACAGCCCGAGGCTGCCGCAAGGAGGATAAAAAGAAGAACAATAATAGGAAATCCTCAGGATCCCTTGACGCTGAGTTGTAGAAGAAAGGGTGACCATCTAGGTCCAGAAAAGCAAAAAGAGCACCAAGTCGCACTCTGATTCCCTCTACACACTTAGGGATTACCCTGAAGATGAAGACCTTAAGTTCATTGCTAATGAGTCGAACCTCAACGAGGAGGAGTACATGGCAATCGAGAGAGCTGACCATGAGGTCGATACCCCTCTAGCTTGGGAACTAGTGGGAGAGACGGAGGCCATGGCCTCCCGAGAAGCCGCTCCTATCCCAAATGAGGTAGCTGGTGTCATTGACATCATAGAGATGCCTTCCTATACTGAGACCATGCTCGAAGCTCAAGCGGGTAAAGAAAAATCAAACAAGATAGCACCAGGCCTAGATGATTCCCTCAACACGTTCTTCGATGGAATGGACATGGCCGCGTTGGA
Source organism: Nicotiana paniculata (assembly GCA_005239505.1). Lineage (NCBI taxonomy): Eukaryota > Viridiplantae > Streptophyta > Magnoliopsida > Solanales > Solanaceae > Nicotiana > Nicotiana paniculata. Next base: position 13,019 of record ML318235.1, read on the forward strand.
GGATTTTTTCGGGATTGGTCACCTGGAGGTCCCAAAAAAGGGAGCGGACGAGCTGAGCTTGATCCCGAAGTTAGTGAAGTAGTTTCCTGCCCCGGGTGTGGACCTAAACCATAAGAGAACGGTCATTCTTACTATCCCAGCAGACGCCTGGGCCTTATTCGCTCCGGTGGGCGTAGCCATGTAACTTTGTTGCCTGGTGACCAAAGAGGACCAGCCAAAGAGGAACAAAGGGGTACGTCGAGCCTCTTCAACGAGGCGCAACATGCATTGAACCCGATAAGGCGTCTTCCATTCATACCCCTTGCAAATCTTGCTTAATTTTAGACATGTTGTAATGACTTTGTTTTTTTCAGGCTTTGGTGCTTCATCATGAATGATTCCTTCGGTCCACTTGGAGATCAGCCAGATTGAGTTCGAGCTCAAAGAGCAAGTCTGGAAGAAGGAAATATATAGGGCTCTCAGTGAACAAAAAGACGAGGCCCTCAAGAACCTCCAAATTCTCTGAGCCAAGATAGAAAAGTCTCATAAAGAGGCCTAGTTCGTGAAGCGGGAGCACGCCGACCTGGTCGAGAAGGTAAGGATATTTGAGGATAAAATCGAGAAGCTACTCGTGGTGACTAACATCACAACTTCTCATGTCCAAGATAAGGTAAACCTGATCGACCAGCTTCAGGCTGAGATGGATGAGGTTAAGGCCACGACTTCGGTGTGGAAGGGCATGATCAACTTATTGGCTTCGGAAAAAGAGGTTGCAAAAGCAGAACTGGAATCGGATAAGGAACAACTCCGAGTGGAAAAGGACAAGATCGACAAGTGGTCTCGGCTAAATTATGAACTTCGGGCTTAGCTGAACTCAGGCATCACGGAACGAGATGCCCTCGGCCAAGAATATACTGTGCTGAGGTCCAAATTGGAGACAACTTTGACTGATTCCTCCGATGTTGAGGAGATGCTGGCTCAGTATAAGGCTGATGTGGAGATAGGTGAGGCCCTCTTAAAGACGAAGACTGAATATGTGAAGCGGCTATCCTAGAAACCCCCAAGGAGATTCACGCCCTAGGTTTTGAACTTTTGGTCATGATTGAAGAAACCAAGAAACTCGAGGCCGAGGGAAAGGAACTTTACGAGCTTGAGGGTCCCAAAGGTTCTGAGGGTTCTGATGGTTCTGGTGACTAGTCGATCCCCGGTGAAGACCAGGCGTATATGCCTTAGTTCTTTTATTTTTTGGTTTTCACTTGTATATTTTCTTTTTTATTCATTTTGGGGCCAATTTATCGTGTCTTTGTAAATATTTTTTGAAATATATAAAATTTCCCCTCTTTGGTATTATCGTATCTTTACCTTTCAGTACCTATTTGCAATCTTTTGCTTGTGAATTGATTTTTAATGCCTTAGAATAAAATCGAATATAGTCTAGAGCATTTGTTTTTCGGAGGTCCGGGCCCGATTTCGATGACAACCCCGGATTACGCGTGGCTTCGAGTCTTCGATAAAATAGAAGGCCTTTAAGATGCTTAAGTGTTTTAGTCATATACGATGATGTTTTTACCGAGGGTAACCTTTTAATAGGTTTTGATTATACATAAGGGTCGTACTTTATGGGTACAGACGGACGTCTCTGAGCTGTGTTTAGGATGGTCGTAGCCTTTAATATTTGGGCACTACCTAATAGGCTTTATGCCTCCGGGATTCGATTGACCGGACTGTTCAAATTGTTTATCTAATGGTAGTCCCCGAGTCTGGGTAGCCCGTAGGCTTTAGGATCTAGGATTGGAGAAGCAAAATGCGTAGTAATAATGTATAAGGGAACAAAATAATTCTTTCATTGCTTTATATGTAAGGTACAAGATCGGACGCTCATAAGACTTGTGTCGTGGCTAGAGTGGGCTACATGGGCACGACTCATATAACCGTTTGACCCTTACAATGAATCCTAACCACCAAGCCTTGGCATTCTCCATGTAATTTTCCCTTGCTAAGGATCTTAATCTCGGGTTAGTGGCCCTCAGTATTCGAGGTCAAATCTTGCGAGGCCTCGGATACTGTTGATTTGGCGCAATCAAACATCGATTTTATTCTAAGGCTGGTCTCCAAAACCAAGGTATCACATTTTACTATTGCCTCGTTAAAAACCTTCTCGAAAACCCGTTTCGGGACAAAATTGGTTCAAGGAAAAAACATTACAGCACGTACTTTCAGACTTAATAGTCGCTTCCGCCCCTGGCCGAGTACCTACATACGTTAGTCAGGGATGTATAATTTAAAAGGAATTAAGTTTGTACCATCGCAGTAGTACCACTTCAAATGTGCCACGTTCCAGTTGTTTGGTAGTTGTACACCATTTACCTCTTCGAGTTTATATGAGTCTTTGCCGGTTATTCCGACGACTCGATACGATCCTTCCCAATTCCGACCCGATCTTCCTTCATTTGGTTTCCTGGTTTGTAATGTTACCTTTCTCAACACCAAGTCCTCGACTTGAAAATATTGGAGGTTGGCTCTTCGGTTGTAGTACCTCCCTACTCGTTGCTTCTGTGCCGCCAACCGGACCAGGGTGGCTTCCCGCCTTTCATCCAACAATTCCATGATCGTGGGCATGGCCTCACCGTTTGACTCTTTGGTAGTATACTGGAACCTAAGGCTCAATTCCCCTACCTCGACAGGTATTAAGGCTTCCGCTTTGAGGCTTCCTCTCGTTGTCGCAAACGATCTCAGTTGGTATCCCAAATCGACATACTATATGATCCCAGATGAAGTCGATGACTTCTTTCTCTCAGACCTTCTCGAACGCCTGAGCTTCGACCTATTTGGAAAAATAAACGGCCATGAATAGTATAAATTGAACCTTACCGGGTTCCCATGGTAGGGCACCGACAATGTCCATTCCCCACATCATAAATGGCCACGGCGACAGGACTGGGTGGAGAATCTCTTCAGGTTTCTGAATCATCAGAGCGTGTCTTTGACACTCGTCGTACCGGCTCTAATTAGCTTCCGAACTAAGGATTCTGTCACGATCCAAAATCACGTGACCAGAACCGAGCACCCGGCACACTACCCAACCCGGGAGGACCAACCTGTACAAGAATGCCTATCTATATTCTTAATAGCCACATGTGAAAGACTTTTTGAAAATATCATCCTTTTAAATGATTAGAACTATACATAAAATATAACATTTAAATCCCTTATTTTCAATAATTAGAAATACATAAAGATAATAATATTTTTTTTATGCATGCAGTATGATAACTCTTGATTACAACTAAAAAAAATAACAACTATCTATGGAATCTCTAAGACATGATAATGAAATAAATATGTGGGACAGTCCCCGATTTTAAAGAAAAAAATATGAATAGCTACCACGAAATAGAGTGGGGACTCATAATATACCTCAAGAAGAGAGTCATCCTATATATCCATGCCTGCTCATCATGAACCACACCTCATAATGAAACATGTAAAGTAAGCAGGATCCTGAAAGGGCCCATAATTGTGGATTTTGACTACTTATTTGCTCCTTTTGACTTTCGTTTTAGTTCAAAAATGTTTATAGGTATTCTCGAGAATTGATGAAATATGCTTACTTGGAGGAGTATTGGAAAATGAGCCATTACGATGAAATCCAACTCAAGAAGGAGTACTTTTGAACAAGGACAAAAATAAGCACACATGCTCAAGTGCGGACCGCAGAATTCTATCTGCGGCCTAGAACATGAAGAAGAATCAACAGAGCTTCAGTGTAAAGTGCGGACTTCACAATAATTGTGCGGTCGTAGAAGTCAAAATTCAGAGAGTTTCAAATTCAAGCCCAACAAGAACTGGGGACCACACTATAATTGTGCGGCCGCAGAAATCAAATGTACGGTCGCGCCCAGAATTGTGCGGATCGCAAAACTCAAGAGATGCGACCACAATCAACAATTGTGCAGCCGCAGAATCCACTCCTATCAAGGGCTGAAGAAAAGTGTGTACCGCACACAGAATTGTGCTACCGCAAAACCTCCAAAAGGGTAATTTTCTCTGAAAATTATAGTTGTGTATAAATAGACTTCTTTCACTAAATTAGGTTAAGTTTTGAATCCCAGGAAGTTCTATAGCCGTTTTTACCCTTTTAGGCAACTTTAGCTTATATCGTTGATTTAACAATGGATTTTCTTTTACTAATTTTGCAATATGAGTTTTATCATCTTTTCTTATTTATTTTCTTCAATACCCACTATGAGTAGCTAAATTTCTATCTAGGGTTATGACCCAATACTAGTGTGTAAACCTAATGGGTGTTTGATTTATGGCTTATTTATGGTTGGATGTGTATTATTTAGCCTTGTTCTTGTTATAATTGTAGAATTAATGGCTACAAACATGAGTTCAAGCCTATTTGACTTGGTCTCTACTTGAGAAAGAGAGGCTTAGTCTAGTAAAACTTGGCTAACAAGAATTTGGGATGAAATCAAGAGATTGATAGTCTCAATTAAAGGGTTGAACCTAGAGATAGTTAAACCCGACTTGAGCCTTTTATCAACTGTTTTGTACAATACCCATTTGGACTTGAGATAGCCAAATTGGGCAAAACCACTCTCTTATCGAGAGGTATTGAGTGGGTAATTGTGTGTTGATAACTATAATACACCCCGACCAACAAAGCTCACTTTAAAGCTTACAACCTGTTAGGAAAACACCTAGGTAAAGGTCATATACGTAGGCCTTTTACATATTTGAAAAACAACAACAAAAACATTATTCTCTAGTTTCATATTTTAGAATTGCAATCCTTGTATAATTTTAGAAATAAAACAACCAACTACTTGTGGAAGTGCAACTAAGATACTTCACGTGCTTAATCCAAATACATATCACTAATCCCATCTACGCTCCTTGTGGATTCGATCCCGACTCCTAGTTAGGTATTGTTATTGCAATCGACCGTTTCATAACCCCGGATAGAGGTGTGACTTGGATGAGATCAAATTTTTCGGCGCCGTTGCCGGGGAGTTAAAAACAGATTTTGCTATATATTTGGTTTTGTGTGTGATTTGTATTCCTTTCCTTCCCTGTTACTAATCTTTTTTGTGAAACGATTCTAGGTGAAACAATGGCTCTCAACAATAATGATCCTCTAGGAAACATTCCATTGGGGGATGACGTGGATGATGACCAAGTTGATGAGGTTCCTCCTGAACCTTTAGCAAATAGACGAGGCTGACCGCCTCAAGACAATGTTCCCGTTCCTCCCCACCTCCATCAAGAGCGGATACACATTGGGTGTTGCCGAATGAAGGGTATGCAAGTGACATAGTCCCGCCCCGCATTAGGGCAGGCATTTTCCAAATCACAAATGTTATACTCACATTGTTAGAGTAACAGGGATTCTTCACCGGGGCTCCGAGTCAAAATGCATATAAACAGTTGAAGGAGTTTGTGGACACTTGATGGGGGAGTAAACAGATCAACATCTCCGAGGATGCTTCAAGGTTGAGGCTATTTTCCTTCTCTCTGCGGGGGAAAGCCTTGGATTGGTTAGAAAGGTTGCCAAACCATTCCATCCGTACATGGGATGAATTGGCAGAGAAATTCATTTCCAAGTTCTTTTCTCCCAGGCATATGACTACTCTTAGAGACGAGATTCTAGCATTCAAACAAGAACCCAATGAGCCTTTTCATGGGATATGGGAGAGGTACCAAACTATGGTGAAAGAGTGCCCAAACAATGACATGACGGAGGCTATGGTTCAACAAACTTTTTATAGAGGGATCAATACTACCAATCAATGCGTGGTCAACCAACTTGCCGGTGGAAATTTCATAATAACACCATATGCGGAAGCTTGTAAGATCTTAGATGAAATGGCGAATACTTCATCGGCATGGCAAAGTAGAGAAAATATTCCTCAAAGTGATCCAAATGTGATTCACCTACATAAAGAATTGCATGATCATGGGAAAATAATTGCCGAGCTGATCACCACAATGAATCAATTAGCCAAGGCTGAACTTTAACAATTTCAAGGTCCTAAGCAAGTCAATGCAAGGGAGGATGTAAATATGATGGTAAACAAGAGAAAGCAAAAGGGTCAACCAGGGCAAAATCGTGTGGAAAAATATGTGCAAGAAGATAGTAGGTTTGACCAAGATGAATCTTACAATGAACAAGAGGAGGAAGTATAATATGTGAACAACTTCCAAGGGCAAAGGAATAACTCTCAAGGACCGAATCAACAACAATGACTATCTGAAGGTGATCAAGGGAATTAGAATTCTAGCAACCAAGGCAATTGGAATGGGGGTAACAACCAAGGTAATTGGAACAATCAAAACAAAAAAGGAAATTGAAATGGTCTAAACAACCAAGGAAATTGGGGTGGAAATAGTCAAGGATATTGGGGAGGCAACAACCAGGGGGTGGAAAAATATCCAAGGGAATCGAGGGTTGGACTTTCAAAGGCCCCCGATGTATTAATAACCGAGCAACCCACCTCCTTATCCTTCCCATAGTCCAAGCTCTTCCAACAATGAGATATGGAAAATTGAGAACATGTTCAAATAAATGATGGAGAAGAATGTCGACTTCAATGCTCAACTAGACTCTCACAACGCTTCAATTCGCAATTTGGAAGTTCAATTGGGGCAAATCTCGCAAGCTTTTAACACTCGTCCTAAGGGGGCACTACCAAGTGACATAGTGGTGAAACCAAAGAGTGGGAACAACACGGGACATGCCATGGACATAACTACAAGTAGTGGAAAAGGTGGGGATGCAACCACCTCAAGTTAAAGGAAAATTGTTGATGATGAACAAGTGCTACAAGAAAATGTGATTTTGAACAATTTGGAGCAAGCCAATGATGAAGTAAGAATTGATATTGAAGACAATGTGGATGAGACTCAAGCGGAAGTGAACCCATCTAGGGAGCACATTGTTGACATACCAGAACCGGTAGTGCCAAAGGCTAAGGCACCAATGCCAAGTCCTCCTTCTCCATACCCTCAAAGGCTTGTCAATAAAAATGGCGAGAACAAATTCAAAAAGTTCATTGACATGATGAAGATCCTATCTATTTATGTGCCATTGGTTGAGGCTTTGGAGAAAATTCCCGATTATGCAAAGTTCATGAAGGACTTGGTGAAAAAGAAGAGGTCGATGAATTATGAGACTATAAAGATGACACATCAGGTGAGTGAAATTGTGCACTCAATGGCTCCTAAATTGGAGGATCCTGACGCTTTCACAATCCTTTGTATCATTGGAAGCGCCGACTTTGCTAAAGCTCTTTTTGATCTTGGGGCGAGTATCAATTTGACACCCTATTCGATTTTCAAGACTTTGGGAATTGGGAAACCAAGACCCACATCTATGAGATTACAAATGGCGGATTGTACCATGAAGAGGCCATTGGGTATTATTGATGATGTGTTGGTTCGTGTTGATAAATTCACCCTCCCGGTGGACTATGTGATTCTTTATTGTGAAGTGGACTATGAGGTGCCTATTATTTTGGGTAGACCTTTCCTTGCTACGGGGAAGGCTCTTGTTTATGTGGAAGCCGGAGAGCTCACTTTCCGAGTGTGTGATGAAAATGTGGTTTTCCATGTGTGCAAATATATGAGGCAACCGAATAGCAATGAAGTTTGTTCATTTGTGGACTTGGTGAACGATGTGATTATTGATGATACTAGTGCCATGATGAATGTTGATGATACATTGGAGGTCGTTTTGCTGAACCTTGATGATGATGATAAGGATGGCTATGTGGAATGTGTGAATGCATTTCAAGTAATAGGGTCTTACACTTATGAACCTCGTCAATGGTCCTTGGATCTTGAAAATCGGAAGACTCCTCCAACAAAGCCCTCAATCAAGGAGCCTCCCACTTTGGAGTTAAATCCATTGCCTCCACATCTCAAGTATGAATTCCTTTTCCCTTTTTCTACTTTATCGGTTATTCTTTCCTCTAGTTTGACTAACGTACAGGTAGAATCCTAATTGGCGGTGCTACAAAAGAGGAAGAAAGCTATCAGATGGACATTGGCGGATATTCGGGGTATAAGCCCGCATTTTGCATGCACAAGGTTATTTTGGAGGATGATGCCAAACCCTTCGTTGAACATCAAAGGAGGCTAGATAAGCAATATTCGAGGTGGTCAAAAAGGAGATCATAAAGTGGTTGGATGTCGGGGTTGTTTACCCCATTTCCGATAGTTCGTGGGCTTCTCTAGTGCAATGTATTCCAAAGAAAGGGGGCATGAAGGTTTTACCAATGACAAGAACGAGTTGATTCCTAAAAGAACAGTGACCGGGTGAAGAGTGTGTATGGACTATAGCAAGCTCAAAAAAGTCACAAGGAAGGATCATTTCCCACTTCCCTTCCTAGATCAAATGCTTGATAGGTTGGCCGACTGTGCTTTCTATTGTTTCCTTGATGGGTATTCCGGCTACAATAAAATTTGTATTTCTTCGGAGGATCAGTAGAAAACTACTTTCACATGTCCCTATGTTACTTTCACATTCTCGTGGATGCCATTTGGTTTATGCAATGCACCGACGATTTTTAAACGATGTATGATGGCTATCTTCACGGACATGGTTGAGGATTTCCTTGAAGTCTTCATGGATGACTTTTCAGTGGTCGAGAATTCTTTTGATGAAGTCTTGAAAAAATTGAGTAAGGTTTTGGCAAGATGTGAAGAGCCAAACTTGGTGCTCAATTGGGAGAAACGTCACTTCATGGTCGAGTAAGGCATTGTCCTTGGCCACAAAATTTCAAAGAATGGTATTGAGGTCGACAAGGAAAAATAGAGGTAATTTATAAACTTCCACCTCCAATACGCGTGAAGGGAGTGAGGAGTTTCTTGAGTCATACAGGGTTCTACAGGCGTTTCATCAAGAATTTTTCCAAAGTGGTGAACCCCTTGTGTAAGCTTTTGGAGAAAGATGCCAAATTCTGTTTCAACGAGGATTTCATGAAGGAGAATTTAGTAGTTATCAATTTGAACTTGAGAATTTCAAATGCCTTTTGTAATCTATGCATTGAAATCAATGACTCCTTCCCCCACGAGCAACTTCTAGCCATTTCAATGACCGATGTGCCATGGTTTTCTGACTTAGAAAATTATCATGTGAGTGGTATTGTACCAAATGAGTTCTCCTCAAACCAAAGGAAGAAACTCAAATGGGATTTCCTTTACTACTATTGGGATGAACCGTACCTCTTCCGGATTTGTATCGATGGTGTGATTCGAAGATGTGTGCCGGAGGAGGAACAAGTTGAAATTCTTGGGGCTTGCCACTCTTTACCGTATGGTGGTCACCATGGTGGGGCAAGAACGACGACAAGAAGTGTTGAGTTTTGGATTCTATTGGCCTACTCTCTACAAGGACGCAAGTGATCTAGTTAAGAATTGTGACGAATTTCAAAGGGCCGGTGGGATTTCAAATAAAAATAGATGCCCTTCACCACCATCTTGGAAATATATATTTTTGATGTGTGGAGCGATTCATGGGACCGTTTGTAAGCTCTTGTGCGAACACCTACATTTTGGTAGCTGTGGACTATGTGCCAAAATGGGTTGAGGCCGTTGCACTACCCAACAACGAAGCTAGAAGTATTGTGGCATTTTTGAAAAAGAACATCTTTACAAAATTTAGTACTCCAAGGACCATAATAAGTGATGGGGATCGCACTTTTGCAAAAAGCTTTTGATACCTTACGCACCCAGTATGGTGTCACTCACAAAGTCATGACCCCTATCACCTTCAAGCAAGCAAACAACTGGAAGTATCCAACCGGGAGATCAAGAGTATTTTGTTAAAGACAGTGAATGCCAACCGGGCGGATTGGTCAAAGAAACTTGATTATGCTCTATGGGCCTATAGGACGGCTTACAAAACACCGATTGGGATGTCTTCATACCGGTTGGTGTTTGGAAAAGCTTGCACTTTCTGGTGGAACTAGAGCACAAGGCCATGTGGGCATTGAAGAAGCTAAATCTTGAGTGGGATGTCGCTGCCAACTTAAGGGTGGGCCAACTGAATGATCTAAATGAATTCTGGTACCATGCATATACAAGTTCTTCTTTATATAAGGATAAGATGAAGTACCTCCATGATACATTCGGAATAAGGAGTTCAAAGAAGGTGATCTTGTGTTATTGTTCAATTCTCGGTTACGGATGTTTCCGGGAAAGTTAAAAAGTCTAAATGGAGTGGCCCGTTTGAGGTTGTGAGTGTGACACCCTTTGGTGCATTAGACTTGAATAATAAAAATGATGAAGTGTTTAGAGTCAATGGTCAACGGGTGAATCATTATCTTGGAAAAGTTGGTGATGGCCACGTCATGGCGGTGATTCACTTCAAGTGACTGATGGTAACTTGCATCGTGCCGCGACGTTAAATCAGGAGCTTCTTGGGAGGCAACCCATATTTCTCTTTATTTTTCTTTTTCTTTTTCTTCTTTTTTAGATGGGTCTTGTTTTTTGCTAACTGGTTTTGATTTATGTTTTAAGAATCAGTGTGCTTTGCAGGAGCTGTGCTCAGGAAAAATGGCTACGTGTTGAAAAAGTGCGGACCGCACATTTATTGTGCAGACCGCACAACTGTGGAGGCTATAGTAGAAAGGAGTATGCGATTGCACTGCAGCACAACTGGAGACCACAAAATTGCAAACTCTTTGAAGTTTGCATGTTAGAGAAATGGCCGATCTTATGCGTTGTGCTGACCACAGATCAACAAAAAAGGTAAAAGAGTAGCAGGTAAGGAGTGTGGACCCCACACAAAATTGTGCGGACGCACTCAGCTTCAATACTTTGACCTAAATCGGCCAACTATAAATAGTGACTCCCTACCACTGTTCAAAACTTTACACACTATGAGTATTTGACACCAAATCAAGCACAATGCACTAAATTTATTCAAGCATCACTCTTATTTCATCATCTTAGATTCTTCCCTGCATCTTTACACTACTAGTATGTTCAATTCAATCTTTAGATTTTTCAACTTTCTTAATATTGTTTCATAATTAGTTTAGTTATTTTTAGGCCTAAATGTCATATTTATCATCATATATGCTTGAATGGGTAACCTTCTAGTTGCTAATTGGGGGATGGGTAAACTGTGTAACATGTCTAAATTGCCAATACCATGTCTAAATTGTGCCAATTTGCAAAAACCCTAAGTTAATTTCCATCTGATTTTGAATTGTGCGGCCGCACAAGGAATTATGCGGTTCGCAGATCCTTAGGCTAGAGCAAAGTTTATGCATTGATTGTGCGTACCGCACTCAAAATTGTGTGGTCCGCAGAAAATGAACTGCGTCCGCGGATCAAAACTTCATAGAATTGTATTTTCGGATATTGAATTGTGTGGCCGCACTCAAGATTGTGTGGACCGCACTTGAATTGTGCGGTCGCACTTGAAATTGTTCAGACTACAGTTCAGCTAGTGTGGCCACACTTCCAAAATTATGCGGTCCGCATAAGCCATTTTGCAGCCGCACCCAAAATTGTGCAGACCACACTTCCCCCTCCTGCACACTGTCTTGTTTGCAATTGTTTTATAGTCTGGTTTTGAAATTTAACTGATCATATTGCTATGTATTTCAGAAAATAGATAGATCAAGAGGGCGCGGTGATACATCTAAGGGGAGGGGTGAACCCTCCCGAGGCCAAGGCAGGGTTACCCAACTACTTGCTATGCAAAAAGGGATAGCAAAGAAAACAACCACTTGGCAAGGTAGTGCCAGAGATCCCTCTGAATCAAGTTCTTACACCCCGTCTAGGGAAGCATCTAAGGGCTATTCTGTGGAAGCACAACCTGAGGCCCAATCTCAACCACATCAATTCCCAGGAAGATACCAGCTCAGTAATGAACCTTCCACCTCAGCAAGCTATTTTGAGGGTTCGGAAGATGGAAACTAGGGTTCAGAACCCTTATCTACTCACACCCCTACCGCACCAGTCACAATTGATGATGATGAGGATATTCCGGATAATGGTCCAAGGGGTGATACTAGAGTTTTTGGCCTCGAGAGGTCGAAAAGGAAGGAATCTGGGAAGATAGATTCGTGAGCCTGACAGCTTTTACTAGGTTCCGAGAGTGGTGGCCCCAGAGATCGCTCACACTTGAGCGTCAGTTTCTTTTGAAGGATTTTAAGCAGTTCATGGAGAGAAAATGATGGACATGGTTCACTTAGAGTGTGATGGATTCCAATGAGAATTTAGTCAGGGAGTTTTACGCCAATGTGGCACATATCAAAAAGGGTACTAAGGTGACCAAGGTGAGGAACCTGAAGGTCAAATTTGATCAGAGCACCCTGAACACTTATTTGAGGTTCTAGGAGGTAGAACCGGTTCAATACTTGGAGAAATTTGCAATGGGTGATGCAGCTCGCCCGTGGTTAGCTGAGATCTTAGCAGCTCTAGGACCATCGCCACCATGGATCACAATAGGAGTGCCCATTCAGTGGTCCACTCTCAAATTTGAGGCAAAAGGGTGGCAAACATTTATGTGCAGTCGCATAGACCCGAGCTAGAATGAGAATAGTCTTCCAGTCCCTTGGGAAGTCTTAGATGCATCTATCATGGACGGGTACCCAATTAATGTGGGTTCCATCATGTCGGCCAACATGTCAGTGGTTGTCAAGTAGGGGGAGAGCTTCCACCCCTATCCCAACACTATCACGGAGTATCTCACGGATGGGGGGTGTATCCTAGGAGCTCTGATATGAAGGTTCGGGCTAAGAAGCCTTTCTCCTAGTATTATCTGAAGGACCCAAGGAAAACAAAGAACAAGGGTAAGTCGACTACTACAGTAGGCCAGTCTAATGAGCCATCGGTGGTAGTTGCAGATTCAGCTGCTATGCCTTATTTAACAGCCGGGCCTTCCACCGAGACAGATGTCATGCCACCATATCCATCTTCAGGGCTATCAACATCAGTATCAGTGCATTCCTCCTCCACTTATCCACTCACTGTGCTGCGAGTCTCCCAGACACACTGGCGAGTCTCAACAATTGGATGCAGACAGCTACTGCAAAGATGTCTGACCTATCCAGTGTTGTTGCAGTACAGTCTTCTACCTTAGCACCCCAGATTCCTCCATCAGTGAAGGAAACCTTGAAAAATATATTGGATAATCAGAAGACCATCATGGACACCTTGGTGACACATGGGGGAGCAATTGAGGATCTAGGGAAACAAGTGAAGAAGATGGGAAATCCCAGGCTTCAAGGAAATCAGTTGACAAGTTGAGACGTGAGGTGACCAAGATAGAAACAGCTGGTGATCTTCCATTTGACTTACTGATGGAGGTTGATCCATCAGTACCAGCAGACCCAGCAGCACCAGTTGGCTAGTCTGAGGAGCCAGACCTTACTGCCCACACTGCTGAGGCGGTGCTATAGATGTTCACCAACCACGCTACTCCCCGAGCATAGGATAATGAGATCCAGTTAGAGGAGGCTGAGGGTGGTGATGTTGCTATGGACACTGAGACCACATAAGAGATCCTCTCTACTCTTTCCCCTTCCTTATTTTGATATTTTAAGCATTGAGGATAATGTTTATTCTTATTCAGGGGGTGGTCTATTTTGATTTGATATGTTATTTGACATTCTGTAATAATTGATAACATTTTCTTCTTTTTATTTTCATTTTGTACATATTCTTCTCTCTCTATTGATGTATATGTTTTCTTTCCCTTTCTCGATTTGTATATTTGCTTTCAGTTGTTTATTTATAGCTTCTTTATTTTGTTTTCTCAGTAGTCAATATTTAGCCTAATAGCTTCTTATTTATTTGATAGCTTCTTTTTGATTTGGTAGCTTATTTTATGTTTAAGTGATCAATAAGCCTTTGATTTTTTAATGTCACCGTTCTTTCCAAAGATGGTTTTTGTGTCAACCAGATGACTCTTCCCAACGATAGATGGTGTGACAACCTTCTTAAGAGATTGTGTCTGTTTTTTATATTTAGGTATAAACAGAAGTAATAATGAATAAGAGAGTCAATAATTCTTCACTTGGTACCAACACACTTAACTACAAACTTATGATTAAGAACAAGTTCTTGAAAAAAATGGCTCTAGTTAGTGACCTTGTGACTCTTATGTTGACTCAGGCAATCATCGAGTGGTTTAGTTGAACCATTAGTGATGTTCAATCTTGAATATGGTTGTCGTGGGCCCTCGACTCTATCCTCTTTAACAATCCAGCTGTGTGAGAGGTGAGATGTTTTGTTGCAAGTTCAAGCACCCATACAAATGGTCTAGAACTTGCCCCAAATGTGTTTCTAGGCGAAATTTTAAGTTTTGCTTGACTTAAGAAGTGATTGTACTCTCTCCTTGACCCGTTTTGAAATTTTTCATGGCCCACCAATGATGTTATCCTTATTCAACCCTTTTGAGCCTAAAACCTTTCTCATTTGATAATCATGTTACAAGACTTTACCCATTTTGTAATGACCCTCTCTTGGCACCCGAGCTTTACTTAACACTCATGAGAAACAATTTGCAAAAACATAATTTTGGGGGAGAGACAAGGAGTTTGAAAGTGGTATCAAAGTACAAAAATAGAAAAGAAATATAAAAAGGAAAGACAAAGAAAAAGAAACAAAGAACAAAAGAAAAATATAAAAGGAAGTGAATAAATTGAAAGTTGAAGGGATTCAAAGAAGAGAAAGAATGCGAAGCATGGAGAAAACAAAGAAGGAGAAAAGGAATATCATGACCAAGAAAGAGTGATCTCAAGTCTCTCTAGTTCCCCTAAGGAAAAATAAAATGCCTCAAAAAGTCAGAAAAGAATGAGCCAAAAAGAGAAAATGGAATGCTTAAGGAAAGATGAACCCGTCCTATTCCAACATTCCTACCTTAGTCCAAAAGTCTTCATTACATTCCGAAAAATCCCTACGTGATTTCAAGTCGAGTGAACTTACATTAGTGGTGATTTATATGAGGGGCAAGCATATGGTACTTAGAGTTGTACTATTGACATTCTTTTGAGGGAGATGAGCGAACTTTTCACAAATCCTTGAGTGAGTGCTTCATTCGTAAGTGAGATAAGTTAACGGAGAGTAGAGGAGGGGAAGTTTGGGATCCACAGTGACCTACATGAAAGAGCAAACTTTCTTGATGAGTAAAGTCAACTCTTGATGCTCAAGTGTCACATTGGAACTATTTGTGCTTAAAACTTCAAATCATTGCCTTGTTGATAATTCATAAGTGTTATGGGTAATTTTGGTCCCATTTGATGTCTATTTGATTCACCGTAGATTAGTTGGAATAGCTCTTTTATTGTAGAGGTGTGAATTACCTTATTTGCTTAAGGACAAGCAAAAACTTAAGTTTGGGGAAGTTGATAAGTGGGGATTTTGGCTACTTATTTACGCCTTTTGACTTTTGTTTTAGTTCAAAAATATTTAAAGGTATTCTCGAAAAACTGATGAAATATGCTTACTTGCAGGAGTATTGGAAATGAACCATTACGATAAAATCCAACTCAAGAAGGAGTACTTTTACACAAGGACAAAAATCAAGCACACAGGCTCAAGTGCCAACCGTAGAATTCTATCTGCGACCGCAGAACATGAAGAAGAATCAACAGCTTCAGTGTAAAGTGTGGACCACACAATAATTGTGCGGCCACAGAAGTCAAAGTTCAAATAGATTCAATGCAAGTCCAACAAGAGTTGTAGACCGCACTATAATTGTGCGGCCGCAAAAATCAAATATGCGGCCGCACCAAGAATTGTGCGGACCGCAGAACTCAAGAGATGCGACCTCAATCCATTATGTTGCGGCTGAAAAATCTACTCCTGTCAAGAGCTGAAAAAAGTGTGAAACGCGCACAGAATTTTGCGGCCGCAGAACTTCCAAAAGGTTAATTTTGTTCGAAAATTTTAGCTGTGTATAAATAGACTTCTTATGCGAAATTAGGTTAAGTTTTGAATACCATAAGTTTTGTAGTTATTTTTCTGTACCCTTTTAGGCAACTTTTCTTATATTGTTGATTTAACATTGGATTTTCATCTATTAATCTTGCAATATGAGTTTTATCATCTTCTCTTCTTTATTTTCTTCAATATCCACTATGAGTAACTAAATTTCTAGCTAGGGTTATGATCCAATCCTAGTCTGTGAACCTAATGGGTATTTGATTTATGGCTTGTTTATGGTTGGATATTATTTAGCCTTGTTCTTACTATAATAGTAGAATTAATGGTTGCAGACATTAGTTCAAGCCTATTTGACTTGGTCTCTGCTTGAGAAAGAGAGGCTTAGTCTAGGAAAACTTGGCTAACAAGAATTTGGAATAAAATCAAGAGATTGATAGTCCCAATTAAAGGGTTGAACCTAGAGATAGTAAAATTCGACTTGAGCCTTTTATCAACTGTTTTGTACAATGCCCATTTGGACTTGAGAAAGCCAAATTGGGGAAAATCACTCTTTTATTGAGAGGTATTGAGTGGGTAATTATGTGTTGATAGCTATAATACACCCCGACCAACAAAACTCTCTTTAAAACTTACAACTCGTTAGGAAAACACCTAGGTAAAGGTCATAGCCCTCCTTTTACATATTTGAAAAACAATAACACATTATTCTCTAGTTTCATATTTTAGAATTGAAATCCTTGTATAATTTTAGATGTAAAAACAACCAACTATTTGTGAAAGTGCAACTAAGATACTTCACGTGCTTAGTCCAAATACATATCACTAATCCCATCTACGCTCCCTGTGGATTCGATCCCGACTCCTAGCTGGGTATTATTATTGCAATCGACTGTTTCACAACCCGGAATAGAGGTGTGACTTGGACGAGATAAGTACACCACCACTGTACTCAATAAGTGTAATAAACTCTCTCTGACTCAAGTTCCTGGAACAAGACTTTATAAAAATAATGCAACCAATATTCAATATAGAGAGGTAAATAATTATAACAATCATGCTCTTTATCATTATTAAGTGAAATATAAATCAGGATATAAACTTTTAAATTATTTATGTCAATCCAAAATTTTAATAAAAATCATACAAAATCATTTCAATTGTACTTAGTTATTGAAATCACTTTCGACTTCTTAGGCCTAAACACAAGAAAATCCTCTTTTACCTTTCACCGGGAGTACTATACCGACACCGACACCGATATAAGAATAAGGTCTACTAGGTGATGAACCTAGCGGCAAGTAACATATACCCTACTTTCTTAGATCATCTCATCATAGTGCCGCATGAATTGACTCAACCATACTAATAAAGCACATTTTCTCCACTTGGGGGACTTATCCCACAAACACATGCTTAGCCTTAGAATGTCTTCCTACACCAACACATGTAGTTTCATGCTAACGAACTCAATATTCGAACCAACTTCGGTGGTCTCCACTAGTAACTCCCAAAACATTTATAATCATCAAAATAGAATAATACGACACCTATAGGCCTCACAATTTCTATTCTTTAACACTTTGCAAATATTGCCCCTTTTTAAACCTTAAAAATATGTACATGTAATTCAATTCACCGATACACATAAAGCTTTTAAACTAAATATTATTTTACACATTTAGCTTTGAATTTAAATACCATTAAAATATCATTTAATCCGAATAGCACTTCAACCTCATACTTTGGCAAACAATTTCGAAAACCTCATTTAAGTCGTGTTTCATGCTTTTATCATCAAAATAAGTTTTAATAAAAAGTTATCGCATTTCCATCTCAAGTGCCATTTTTTTCCAATAATATTCAAACGAGAATTTTATTCATAAGAATTATTTATAAAATCAAACGATATTTTATATGCACCACAATTTATAACACATTGTGAAACTCGCACTCACTCGTCCCCATAAGCACAAATTCACATTTACAATCAATTTATATGAAGTCATACATTTAGAGAAAATCTCTCAAGCAAGAGTAAGTTTAGTAAACTTACCTCAAGTCACTTTCCAATTCTTACCCCATAATAATACTACATTGCTTCAAATTTGATTAAACTTCTCAAGGTGTAACGATCCGACTTGTCGTTTTAAGAATTTATGCTCGTTCAGTGACTTAAGGTCTCGAGCAGCTTCGCAATATGTATTATGACCCGCATGTGTGGTCGAGTTTGATTTTCGGAAGGTTCGAAATTAATTAAAAGAACAATTCTTATTTAGAAGCTTAAATGGAAAGAGTTGACCGGGGAGTTGACTTTTGAGCAAACGACCCCGGAATGAAATTTTGATGGTGTCAATAGGTTCGTATGATGATTTCAGACTAAGGCGTATTCTCGGATTTGGATTTGGAAGTTGTAAGATAATTTGACGCATTTTGGAAAAAGTTGGAAATAGAAGATTTTTGGAAAGTCCTATCGAAGGTTGAATTTTTGATAACGAGGTCGAATTTCGATTCCGGAAATTTGAATAGCTCCATTTCCTCAATTACGATTTGTGTGCAAAATTTGAAGTCATTCCAGATTGATTTGATACGTTTCGGCACAAAAATATAGAAGTTGAAAGATTTGAAAACTCATAATTCAATTCGATGCGCGATACATAATTACGACATTGTTTGACATGGTTTGAAGCCTCGACTAAGTTCATATTGTATTTTAAGACGTGTTGGTATATTTGGTTGAGGTTCCGAGGGTCTCGAATGGATTTCGGAAGGTTAATAGATCAATTCAGACTTGAAGAAAAGCTGCTGGAATTTCTGGGTAACTTGATGTTTTTTTTCACAGAAGCATGAACGATGCCTGCAGGTGCGTGAACAGTGCCCGCAGGTGCGAAACTGGGCAGCAACATAAGGACCAAAAAGCAGTCACTTTGTCATTTTCAATTGAGATTTTGGAGCTCGATACTTGGGCGATTTTGGAGGAGTTCTTCACGAATTTGACTTGGGCACATGTTCTATATCATAAAGTGTTTATATTTAAAAAATCCATGATTGCATTTATCATTTAATTCGGATTTTAAATGGAGGAAATCAATTTTTTTTTAAAATCTTCCAAAAATAAAAATTTAAGATTTGGAGATCGAGTTGTTATTGGAATTCAATAAAATTGGTATGTTTGAACTCGTATTGGAATCAGTGTACGAATTTCGTAAAAATTATGTCAGGTTCCGAGAGGCGGGCCCCACGTTGAATTTTTGGAATAAATTTTTAAGTCGACGTATTGTTATCCGGAATTGTTTCTGATGCATTTTAATGAAGTTATACAATTAATTTGGATAG
Organism: Nicotiana paniculata; assembly: GCA_005239505.1. Lineage (NCBI taxonomy): Eukaryota > Viridiplantae > Streptophyta > Magnoliopsida > Solanales > Solanaceae > Nicotiana > Nicotiana paniculata. The sequence goes on from ML318235.1 coordinate 32,243, forward strand.
ATTTGAGCGGTCCGGAGGTCAATTCAAGCAAGAAGGTGATTTTTGGAATATCGGCATAACTTCAAAAAGGTAAGGGTCTTGCCTAACCTCGAGTGGGGGAATTACCCCTTAGGCATCGAGTCTTATGTGCCATTTGCGAAATGTGAAAAGCCGTGTAGGCAAGGTGACGAGTACGTACCCAGGCTTATATGTGCAAAATATATTGAATTAAAGTCTTAGGCATATTTTGTAGTAAATTGGATAATTGTTGGCATATATTTAATCATCTAATTTTCATGCCTCGAATCACATTTATTGAACTTGTTTTTATACGATAATTTGATATAATTATTACTTGTATATTTATGTGAATTCTGTGAGTTCGATGGTTTGATATTTCTTGGAATTTTGTTTCATTATGAAATTTTTCCTATGAAAATAATTAATTAAGGTTTTGCTTTATGCTGAATAATTTATATCTCTGTTGATTATTTTTGTGATGTTATACACATTGCGTGGAGCCTTCGGCTATTTGTTATGAAATTATATGATTTGGTTGTATCTTTGGAATTTGGTTGTGGCCATTGGGCAAATTGTGATATGAATTGATTTTTTTATGTTGTCGTGATAATTTCCGTATAAATTGTTGTATTGTGTGAATTGTTATTTTGAGGATATAAGGGTGGCATTCCAATATTGATATTATGTGAGTATAAGGGTGGCATTTCACTATTGTTGCGTTTGTTGGAATATTTTCTGGGCGGAGCGATAAAGGTGGCTATTAGGGAGCGATAGGGTGGCTATGAGAGATAAGGGTGGCTATTGTCAGGAATGATAATTGATGTTGTGGAGTGGTTACATGGGTGATTTTATGTGATGTTGTGATTTTCCTTGTGTTTATTTTTATACCTTGTGCAATTTATTTTGTTGTTGGTAAATTGATAATAGCTTGACTTATGTTGAAATCGGGAGTTTGTGGCTATTGCCAGGCGGATTATGATATAAAATGTGGGCACGAGGTGTCGTGAGTAAATAATGATGATATTGGCACGTGAATCGTCCGTGCAGTTGTGATATGAAATGAGGGAACGAGGTGTCGGGGAAATATGATGATTTAATTATAGGCACGAAGTGCCGTGGAAATATGAAAGTGGGCTGAGACCCGTGTTTATGAAAATATGAAAATAGACTGAGACTCGTAGTTGCATGATTATGTAATGAAGTGTTACATGGTGACTTTTTAATTGAAAGAATTATATTCAAAATATTTATTTGGAAGGATTTTTATTCACAAATATTTATTTGAAAGAATTACATTCGAAAGGTATTTATTTGAAGAAAAATATATTAGAGAGAAATTTATTTAAAGGAATTATATTTAAAACATATTTATTTGAAAGAATTATATTTGAAAGAGATTTATTTGGAAGAATTATATGTGAAAGATATTTATTTGAAATACTTGATTTAATTGGGTGTACTTATATTCACAAAATGTTGAGTGTTATTAATGGTTATCTTGTTGCCCTTATTGTTATTTGTTTCCTATTATTTTGTATATCTTATTACACAGGCTATTAGACTAGTGAGTGTCTTGACTGTACCTCGTCTCTACTCTACTGAGGTTAGTCTTGATACTTATTGGGTACTAACCATGGTGTACTCATACTATACTTCTGCATATTTTTGTGCAGATCCAAGTATTGGATAGAATTAGAGTGGGATCGTAAGGATTCAAGGTAGAGCTGTTTTGTCGTCGCAGTCCCTTGGAGTCTTTTTTTTCATTGTACTGTTAATTTTTAATCAAACAATATTGTATATTCGGTCCTCGTGATCATTCTGTGTGTTCAGTTAGAGTTCGTGACTCAGTACTACCAGTCTTGGGAGATTTTCATATATGTTTATGTTGTTAGTTTTGATTACCTATTTAATTGGGAAAAATGACTTGAAATGTAATTGTAATCGGCTTACCTAGTCTTAGAGAGTAGGTTCCATCACGACACCTGAAGTTGGATTTTTTATCGTGACAAGTTGGTATCAGAGCTCTAGGTTCATAGGTTCTACGAGTCACGAACGAGTTTAGTAGAGTCTTGCGGATCGGTACGGAGACGTTTATACTTATCTTCAAGAAGCTACAGAATTATTAGGAAATTTTCACTTCTTTCATTCATGTTTTGCGAAATTTATTGATTTTGGATTTTGAGCCTTTGTATCTCTAATCTCTCACAGATGGTGAGGACACGCATTACCGGATCAGCTGGACAGACACCCCCGCCCCCTGTTAGAGCCGCGAGAGGTCAGAGGCCGAGGTAGAGGCCGAGGAAGGGTACGTGTCGCAGCTAGAGCACCTGTTACAGCAGCAGTTGAGGAGCCGTCAGTAGCTCCAGTTGGGGGACAGGCATCGGAGGTGCCTGTTGTTACCCCCGGACTTCAGGAAACTTTAGTGCAGTTCCTGAGCATGTTTGGCACGTTGGCTCAGGCGGGATTGATCTTCATTGCACCAGCTACTTCGCAAATTGGGGGAGGAACTCAAACGCGCCGCCCATACTTCAGAGTAACGGGTTCACATTGGTCAGGTTCCAGGTGTTGTGCCGGCACAACCTGTTATTCTGGTTCAGCCTGAGGTCAGGACAGGGGCATCAAAAGAAGAAAAAAAGAGACTTGAGAGGTTTAAAAGGTATAGTCCACCTACTTTCAGTGGCACAGCTTCAGAGGACGCCCAAGGATTTCTAGAAAAGTGCCACCGTATTCTCCACACCATGGGTATTGTGGAAGTGAGCGGAGTTGCCTTTACTATATTTCAGCTGGCAGGCGCAGCGTATCAGTGGTGGCAAGATTATGAAGAAGGTAGACCAGCCGATACAATGCCACCAACTTGGGCTCAATTTTCGGAAATGTTTTTGAAAGAGTTTGTTCCCCAGATTCTCCGTGATGCGTGGCGCACAAAGTTTGAAAGGTTGCGTCAGGGCACTAGGAAAGTGTCAGAATATGCTATCAGGTTCAGTGAGTTAGCCCGTCATGCACCTATCTTGGTTCCTACAGTTAGAGAGCGAGCCCGCAAATTTATTAAGGGGATCGATTATGATCTTAAAATATGCATGGCTCGAGAGTTGCAAACTGATACTCCATTTCAGCAAGCAGTGGAGATTGCGAGGAGGATTGAGGGTGTTCTAGGTGAGTAAAGGGAGTTTAAGGAAGCCAAAAAGTCTCGAAGCTCTGGAGGGTTCAGTGGATTTTACTCTTCGTCTATGGCCCATTATGGCGGAGGCTCGAGCAGTCGGCCAGCTCAGTCAACACATCAGATTACTCGGGGTACTCCAGTAAGTTCTTATGGTGCACCACCGGCACGAGATTCCTATAGCGGCTATTCTAGTTATTCGGCACAAATTCAGTATGAGCAGTCGCGACCACAGAAGGGTTGCTATGAGTGTGGTGATACTAGGCACATCATGAGAGATTGCTCGAGACTTGGGAGAGGCAGATTTAATCAGGGCACTCAGGCTATGGGCCCAATTTCAGTTACTACTCCACCTACATATCCAGTTAGGGGCGGAGGACAGACGGATAGAGGGCTCCCTAGAGGGAGAGGCCCAGCCCGTTGATATATTTGCTATGGTATGGCTGAGGCCACTACACCAGATGGTGTTGTTTCAGGTACGATCCCTATTTGTTATAAAAGGATATTATTTTCTTAATTTGATTTAGTTCTGAATATTGAGGTGAGTCCTCCTATCATGCTCCGTTTATGGTGAGCTTCGTAATTTTGTGACCCACTTATATGTTTATCCCTGTTGGGAGATTCGATGATGTTAACACGTGTCTATCATTTTTATTTTGTACACTATTGAGGACTATAAGTCCAAAAGTGACTTTCTATTACTCTCTACAGTTGATGTGATTTCAGAACAATTGATTTCAATTTTATGAATTAGATTCCCTATTGTCATGGGGGGTTCATTATGTGTTATGAAAAATGTTTATGAAATTTATTGAAAAGAAGAAAGAAAGGAAATTAAAATTTCAGTTGGCACAATATGCAAAATACTTGTGATTCAGAGTTGAATACAAGATCCTCACATTTTATATACGCTGTGAAATATTTATATTGGGCTACAAGTCGCGGTGGAAGTTATATAAGGATTAGGTCCTTGTGGTGAAATATTTATGAGTTTAAATTCTCCCTTTGTGAAGTTTAATTTGTACTATAGTACTAATAGGGAGTTATGCATGATAGACTTATGTGATAATTCTTTTATGTGTTCATGTGCATGATTGTGCTGTAATTATTGAGTATTAGCCTACGAGGTGAGTGCCCAGGTGGCGTTAAACGTGACTCGTTGTATTGGAAAAATAGTTATGAGGTCTTCATGCTTCACATTCTGTTGTCAGTGTTGTGAAAAAATTGAAACGAGGTACTGGTTAATATGAGATTAATTGATGATGGTGGAATTAATTATGAACAACTTTTAAGACCAGAGATGTGGTGATAGGCATACATATAATGCGCTTCATGTCCTGATACTATTATGATAATGCAGTGTTTATAATGCTGAGAATTGTGTTATTGATATATACCTTGTGGTGCTTTGTTGGGTTGTGGATGTGTTGTTAGGAATTGTTTTGGTGTTACTCTGGAAGGTGGATAGGCCCATTTATAGAGGAGACTCTACTGAAATTTCTGAAGAATTTGGGAGATTGATATATGCGAAAGAAGAGAAAAGTTATGTTATGTGTTAGAGGGTAGACTCTATTTCTCATTCAAGGGCAAATGATCCTAAGCGGGGGAGAATGTAACACCCTGGAAAAAAATTTCAAAGTACTTTTACAATATCAAGAAAGTTGATGTGTGCGTAGGCACGAGTGGCTATAGCCAATTGAGACTAATATCGTGCATTGATGTGAAAATTAGGTCTTTTGAAAATGTTTGGAGTGTAGGAAATTGGTTTTAAGGCTTATAAGTGTAAATCAAAGAAATAATCTAAAAGGAGACGGTATTGTCGGGCTTATCTTAAATGCGGTAACATGGGATCAACCGTGAGTATATGTGTAAAAGTAAAATCATCAATTTGGTAACCTCATAATAATTCTTAGCACGTTCGAGGTTTGTTAAAGAGGTGGAGAATGTAACGACCCGACTTGTCATTTTAAGAATTTACGTCCGTTCAGTGACTTAAGGTCTTGAGCAGTTTCGCAATATGTATTATGACATGCGGGTGTGGTCGAGTTTGATTTTCGAAAGATTCGAAATTAATTAAAAGAACAATTCTTATTTAGAAGCTTAAATGAAAAGAGTTGACCGGGAAGTTGACTTTTGAGCAAACGACCCCGGAATAAAATTTTGATGGTGTCAATAGCTTCGTATGATGATTTCGGGCTAAGGCGTATGCTCTGATTTGGATTTGGAAGTACGTAAGATTATTCGACGCATTTTGGCAAAAGTTGGAAAATAGAAAATTTTTGGAAAGTCCTATCGAAGGTTGAATTTTTGATAACGAGGTCAAATTTTGATTCTGGAAATTTGAATAGCTCCATTTATTCATTTATGACTTGTGTGCAAAATTTGAAGTCATTCTGGATTGATTTGATACGTTTCGGCACAAAAATATAGAAGCTGAAAGATTTGAAAACTCATAATTCGATTCGATGCGCGATTCATAATTCCGGCGTTGTTTGACATGATTTGAAGCCTCGACTAAGTTCATATTGTATTTTGGGACGTGTTGGTATATTTGGTTGAGGTTCGAGGGCCTCAGATGGATTTCGGAAGGTTAACGGATCAATTCGGACTTGAAGAAAAGCTGCTGGAATTTCTGGGCAGCTTGTTGTTTTTTTTCATAGAAACATGAACAGTGCCCGCAGATGTGTGTACAACGCCCGCATGTGCGAAACTGGGCAGCAACATAAGGACCAAAAAGCAGTCACTTTGTCATTTTCGATTGAGATTTTGGAGCTCGATTTTTGGGTGATTTTGGAGGAGTTCTTCACGACTTTGACTTGGGTACGTGTTCTATATCCTAAAGTGTTTATATTTAATAAATCCATGGTTATATTCATCAATTAGTTCGGATTTTAAACGGAGGAAACCAAGATTTTTGCAAAATCTTCCAAAAACGAAAATTTAAGATTTGGAGGTCGAGTTGTTATTGGAATTCGATAAAATTGGTATGGTTTAACTCGTATCGGAATGAGTGTTCAAATTTCGTAAAAATTATGGCGGGTTCCAAGAGGCGAGCACCGCGTTGACTTTTGTTGACTTTTTGGAATAAATTTTTAAGTCGATGTATTATTATACGAAATTGTTTCCGATGAATTTTAATGAAGCTATACAATTAATTTGGATAGATTTGAGCGGTCTGGAGGTCAATTTAAGCAAGAAGGCGATTTTGGGAATATCGACATAACTTCAAAAAGTTAAGTGTCTTGCCTAACTTCGAGTGGAGGAATTACTCCTTAGGCATCGAGTGTTATGTGCCATTTGTGAAATGTAAAAAGCCGTGTACGCGAGGTAACGAGTACGTACCAAGGCTTATATGTGCAAAATATATTGAATTAAAGTCTTAGGAATATCGTGTAGTAAATTGGATAATTGTTGGTATATATTTAATAATCTAATTTTCATGCCTCGAATCACATTTATTGAACTTGTTTTTATACGACAATTTGATGTAATTATTACTTGTATATTTATGAGAATTCTGTGAGTTTGATGGTTTAATATTTCTTGGAATTTAGTTTCATTATGAAATTTTCCCTATGCAAATAATAAATTAAGCAAGCTTAAGAAGGAGTGTTAGTATAATTATCTAAATTTGGATTATGAAGGTTTTGCTTTATGTTGAATAATTTCTATCTCTGTTGATTATTTTTGTGGTGTTAACACATTGCGTGGAGCCTTTGGCTATTTTCTGTGAAGTTAATTGATTTTGTTGTATCTTTGGAATTTGGTTGTGGCCATTTGGGCAACTTGTGATATGAATTGATTTTGTTGTGTTGCCGTGATAATTTCCCGTATAAATTATTGTGTTGTGTGAGTTGTTATTTTGAGGATATAAGGTTGATATTCAAATGTTGATATTATGTGGGTATAAGGGCGGCATTTCACTGTTGTTGTGTTTGTTGAAATATTGTCTGGGCGGAGCGATAAGGGTGGCTATTAGGGAGTGATAAGGGTGGCTATAGGAGAGATAAGGGTGGCTATTGTCAGGGATGATATGTGATGTGGTGGAGTAGTTACATTGGTGATTTTATGTGATGTTGTGATTTTTTTTGTGTTTATTTTTATACCTTGTGCAATTTGTTTTGTTGTTGGTAAATTGATAATAGCCTGATTTATGTTGAAACTAGGAGTTTGTGGCCATTGCCAGGCGAATTATGATAAAAAATGTTGGCACGAGGTGTCGTGAGTAAATAATGATGATATCGGCACATGAATCGTCCGTAGAGTTGCGATATGAAATGAGGGCACGAGGTGCCGAGGAAATATGATGATTTAATTATAGGCACGAAGTACCGTGAAAATATGAAAGTGGGCTGAAACCCGTGTTTATAAAAAATATGAAAATGGGCTGAGACTCGCAGTTGTATGATTATGTAATGAAGTGTCACATGGTGACATTTTAATTGAAAGAATTATATTCAAAATATTTATTTGGAAGAATTTTTATTCAAAAATATTTATTTGAAATAATTACATTCGAAAGGTATTTATTTGAAGAAATTATATTTGACAGAAATTTACTTAAAGGAAGTATATTTATTTGAAGGAATTATGTTTGAAAAAGTTTTATTCGGAAGAATTATATGTGAAAGGTATTTATTTGAAATACTTGATTTAATTTGGTGTACTTATATTCATAAATTGTTGAGCGTTATTAATGGTGTTCTTGTTGCCCTTATTGTGAGTGTCTTGACTGTACCTCGTCTCTACTCTAGTGAGGTTAGTCTTGATACTTATTGGGTATCGACCGTGGTGTACTCATACTACACTTATGCATATTTTCAACTGTATTCATCCTGCACATTCGTTCTTTTTATTAAGACCACAGAAAATTTTCGAAAAGTGTCATTTTGGGCAAAAGGCTTAAAGACAATGGACCACTTTTGCGAATACGGCCTTTTAAAGCAGTGTTCGCGAATTGGGTCGAAATTTTGAAAACATAGGTGGCTATTCTTGCCAAACGGCCTTCCGGCGCCCCACTTGGGCGATTAGGCTATAATGGCGTCACCTGATTTTATTTAAGGCCATATTTGTTTGATTTTGAAAAATGGCGTTGGACCCGATGAGGGTTGCCTACGTATCTCACACCAGTGAGAATCAAACAAAGCGTAGTTCAGAAAAAATCTTGATTAATGTATACCCACTCATTTTGTTTTTGTATATTTTATTTATTTGTTTTAGAAATTAGGCAGCGTTTCGGAATAAACACGAGGATTTTTCAAAATAGGGTAAATTCTTTATTCTACCTCACTCTTGGTTTTTCTGCTCATCATTTTTTTTCGTTTAGCCGGTCGATACACAAGCTGTGACAAATAAATGCATACGTAGCAAATAAGATGCATCAGGGTAGTCTTTTATTTCGGGTCCACCTGTCCTAGACGGACCCAACCCCTGTGTTGAGTCCCCTAAGTCAAATGCA
>MDKI01236055.1:0-12220 GCA_005239505.1 Nicotiana paniculata
TATATATATATATATATATATGTATATATATATATATGTATATGTATATATATATATATGTATGTATATATATATTTATATGTATATATATATATGTATATGTATATATATATATATATGTATGTATCTATTTTACTCTACCGAGTCGCGCTATAGTCGGCCAGGTACGACACCTATTGTGCAACCACGGATCAGTTGGGTTTTACCGAGCTCCACGTGGCCGGGTACGTTTTACCGAGCCTATTACGGCTGGGTACGATATGATGATGATGATGCCCACAGAGGCGTATGCTTTAAATGTTTATGTATATATATGTATGTATCACGTATTTCATGTCAGTAGCCCTCAGAGGTACCCAAATGTTATAGGTTTTAGATTCCTTATCCCGGTTTAATGCATGAATTCTAGCCTAATTTGGAGTGACGCAGCTTAAATGCAGGAATATTGTGTGATGAACCGCAAGATGAAATCAAACTCAAAAAAGAGTAATCTGAACTCAAGGATATAGAAGGCACATAAATTCGAAAGTGCGGACTGTAGAATATCATCTGCGACCGCAGATGATGAAGGAAAAACTAGCAGAGTTTGGTACAAAGTGCGGTCCACACATGAATTATGCGGCCACAAAAGCTGGTCTAGGAGAAAAGTTCAGAGAATATGAATTACAAGTCCATCAAAAGTGGGGACCGAACAAGAATTGTGCGGCCGCATGAGTAAAAGCTCGGACCGCCGAAGATCAAATGCGGCCGCACATGTAAAAGTGTGAACCGTAGAAAGAGTGCATTGTGCCGTAGATCAGAATTATGCGGCCGAAGACTTCCAGTCATGATAAGTTGAAGATAAGTGCAGATCACACATGGAATTTTGCGGGCGCAAAACATCCTGAAGGGCATTTTTTCTGAAATTTCCCGCCCTGTATAAATAGACGAGTTTCACAATTTTAGGTCATTTTTTTGACATCAGCTGCTACAGTAGTCATTTCCTTTTACTTCTTTTAGTATTTTTTCATATTTTGAGCTATTTTAATATAGATTTTATCATTTTAATCTTGCAATATGAGTTTAATTATCATTTCTTCTTTCATTTCTTCAATTTCAAGCATGAGTAGCTAGATTTTTACTAGGGTTGTGACCCAATCCTAGTGTGTAAACCTTATGAGTGTTTAATTTAATGCTTGTTTATGGTTGGGTGTTTATTATTTAGCCTTGTTCTTTCTTTTATTTGTGGAATTAATGGTTGAAAACATTAGTTCATGCCTATTTGACTTGGTCTCTACCTGAGAAAGAGAGACTTAGTCTAGGAAAACATGGCTAACAAGAAATTGGGTCAATCAAGAGATTGATAATCCCAATTAAAGGGTTCAACCTAGAGATAGTAATAACCCGACTTGAGCTTTTATCAACTATTTTGTGCAATGCCCATTTGGACTTGAGAAAGCCAAATTGGGCAAAATCACTCTCTGACCGAGAGGTATTGAGTGGGTAATTGAGAGTTGATAGTTATAATACACCCCGATCAATAGAACAAGCATTAAGATTTATGTTCCATTAGGCAAACACCTAGGTCATGATCATAACCCTAGGATTTTTACAACATTTGAAAAACAACAAAAATAGTCCCTTACTTTTATTTCCCAACTTGAAATTTTAGATTTAAATTAGACTTAAAAACAACCCAATTTTGTGGAAGTATAAATTGAGATAGTCAACCTCACACGCTACAATATATACTACTAACTTTCATATATATCTCCTTGTGGAATTCGACCCCGACTCTTATTGGGTACTATTATTGCATATACAGTTTTATAACCTTGAATAGAGGTGTGGAATTTGACGAGATCAATAAGGCTAATCAATTGGGTAAACTGGACTTGTGGACAAGCCAAGTACTGGGAAAGGGAATTCAATAGCTACTTCCGCTAATCCAAGCACATGCAGCAAGTTTGACAATGGTGGTGGTACCTCATGTAATGCAGTGGCAACACTGGTGTTAAAACTATTGAAATTCAAGAAAATCCTAGTACACCAATGGAGCCTAAAACAAAAAGGTGAATGGAATTGAGAACGACGAGGCTCATAGGGTACAAAGAAAATTTGATCTACCTAGAAAGAATGGCAGTACACAGACTTGGGCCAATGTTGTGACACGGAACAAATTGGCATCAAAAGGTATGTAGCTTATATCATACCGGAAGGGAAGCCAATAGTTAGACTTGATAAGGAGGACATAGAAGAGGAAGACTGAAATTAGATATTATCTTATATGTCATTGGAGATTCCCCATCACTCGGAGCAGTGGAGAGGTTTCTCACAATGCATTGGAAGCTTGCAGGAAAGCCCCATATATACTATCACAACAATGACTACTTTGTTATCTGATCCAAGAGGATGGAGGAGCGGAATGGGGTACTATATTTAGTGGAAAATACAATTAACAACATGCATGTGATAATGAAGGAGAGGTTGTGGATTCCAATTCCAAAATGAAATCCTCAAAACTAATCAAATATGGGTCAAATTCCTAAACCTGCCTGTAAGTTGTTGGGGAGGGAAGTCATTGAGCAAAAACAGCACTGGACTAGGTACTCCCTTATATGCTGATGATTGTACTAAAAATATTTCACGCATATCATATGCTAGAGTACTCATTGAAATGGATGTCACAAGACCACTATCCTAATACATCGTAATTCAAAACCATAAGGGTGGTGCGTTTGAGGAGGAAGTGTATTACCGGGAGCCTATATACTGTGATACACGCTTGCGAATAGGACATAACTTCAAGGCAGTGAATATGCAGAAGCAGCCTATGCAACCTCTGAAAAGGAAACACCCAAAGCATGTGCAGGTGTGGAGAAGGAATAGCCATGTTCTGAAGATTGCTAATAAACAGGGGACTCAAGCACAGAGGATAAGTGGTAATGCCCAAATAACTACTGGAAAAGAAAATGATGAAAAAACTCAGGCCTTCCAACTGGAGCATGAAGAAAAGGATAGATAGTGGTGAGAGAAAAATTAGCCACCAAGCTAGCTAAACGTGGGGACACCAAAGAAGGAATGGTTGACACAAAAAATGGATTCAACTCACTTATGGGGATGGATAATGATCTACCAGCTCAAAGTCACCCAAGGGGAGTAAGCCAGAGCCTGATAAACCAACAAGCCAAGCATGGTGAAAGATGACAAAGTAGACAAGGTGATGTGAATGATCAAAACCAATCCCCCCATTTCAAAAATGAAAGTCATCACCTGGAATGTGAGGGGAATGAACAAGGTGCATAAGAAAAAGGAGACGAGGGAATGTAACGAAGGACAGTTGGTTAACAAAATTGCACCTACATGGGAGTGGCTCTCAAATGCTTTTTCTAAACAACAGAGGAAGGATATGGCTGCTATAGGACCCCAAGATTGTTGTGGTCACAAAGATAAGTATCCATGCTCAGTACATCGAGGCTGCAATTAGCTTTATTAACTACTTAGTCTTTCATATCACAATTGTCTATGGTTTGCACACAGTACATGATATGAAGAAATTATGGAGTAAGCTTAGAGAAATAGAGACTAGATAATAAGAGCCTTGGATGGTAATGGTATATTTTAATGCTATTCTTGAGGTTAAAGACATAGTGCAATGTAATATAGTCCAAGATCATGAAATCAAAGACTTTAGAGATTTTTTGGAATATGTTGGTATGATTGAACTGTAGGCAATAGGTAGATCTTTCACGTGGACTAACAACCATGTCTTCAATAAAAATGCCAGAGCCTTAGTTAATGGAGAGTAGATGAACCATATGTCTCCTACACCTATTCATGTATTAGATCCATACTTTTCTGAATATTCTCCATTGAGTATTGAGCTTGGAGGAAACATAAGAGAGCATCGAGACCTTTCAGATTTTTGAATTGTCTGGTTGTTCATCCTAACTTTGGGAAGATAGTGGAAAAGAACTGGAAGACCACTAACAATGCACTGCATGTGAAAAGAGTCTGACTCAAGTTGAAGACCATCAAGTAAACAATGGAAGATTTAAACACAAAGGAGTTCGCTGGTATAGATGATAAAATTAGAAGCATTAGAAATGACCTCCAGATACTACAACAACATATGAGAACATATGATCTGGATCCCCATAATTTTGAAGTAGAGAAAGAGCTAAGATCTCAACTGGGAAAATGGGACCTAATAAAGGAGAGAATATATAAACATAAGTCTAGAGTATAGTGCCTCCAATTAGGGGACTCAAACTCAGCTTATTTCTTTGCTAGCATCATCTAGTAGGAAAAAGGGATAAATGAATTAACTTGTTACAGCAACATGTAACATTATCTAGCAGGAAAAAGGGATAAATGAGGAGATCCTAGGTTTCTGTAAGAACCTACTTGGGGTTGCAATCTCCACATTACTTGCTATCCAATTAGATTTTATAAGGAGGGGGGATGTACTATCTAGAACACAACAATTGCAAATATTTCAAGCCATTCAGTAGGGCAGAAGTTTGGAAGGATCTACAGGAGATTGGTGATCACAAAGCTCCAGGTATAGATGGTTTTAACTCAATGTTCTTCAAAAAGGAATAGATAACAATTGGACATGAGGTAACTGAAGCTATCCTGAACCTCTTTGACACCATGAAGCTATACCAACCAATAAACTGCACATCTATCACTCTAGTACCCAAAGTTAAAAAAAACCTTCCTCGGTAAAGCAGTATAGACCTATCTCTTGTTGCTCCACTGCCGCGATCCAAAATTCCTCCTTAGGAGTCGCAATGGCACCTAGTCTCTAAACTATGTAAGTCGGTCACTCAACATCATTTAAAACATTAAAGCATGAAATAGAGAAAATAAAGTTTAACATAAAAGCAGAGATAAGAGTAATACAGGCCAAGAAGACAAATGCTCAATATAATATCCCAGAACTAGGTGGTACTGAGTCACAAGATCTAACTGAATATACGAGATCAATCTCAAGATACAAAACTATCTGAGATACATAAACCATAGAAATAAAAGAAGAGGGTGACTCCGAGGCCAGCGATCGGATAATTCAGGAATATCTTGAATTCTCCTATGTGCAAAATGCCTCACTACCAATCAGTCCGCTTCGAGATACTGGGTCTGCACAAAAAGATGTGCAGAATCACAGTATGAGTGAACCACAATCGGTACCCAATACGTATCAAGAATAGCTTTGGTATAGTAGTGACGAGGTTCATGTCGTGAGAAAATCACTAGGAAAATAACATATGCAATGAATATATCGAAGAAAAACTGATAATGGAATGCAATTGAGACAATAACCACAACTCCTTCAGAAAATATATGTGAGACCCCGTGTGTTTTTTTCTCTTCTCTTATGTAATATAAGTGATGTGGCGTGGTTATATTAGGTATATATGATTGGGTATAGCACATTGGGAGAATAAGACTGAAAGTATAGTAATATCAAGGAACTAAACTAAAGTTTTAGGTAAAAGGAATCCCTTAAACAAAGGTTCGTGGTTAAAGAAATGGCTCGGATAGCACCCCGCGCGTTCGGAAGGTTTAAGTTAACTTGCACCTGTGGGATAAGACTAAGAGTGTCTAATATGCTAAGAATCATTTTTTAGGAGGTATTATGATATCACACTGGTCACATGTTATGTTTTGGAGTCAAGCAAGTTGTGACATAAAGGTCGGAAAATGTTATCGTAAATTTCTCTAATAAATTTTCTAAACTATGGGTCAAATGTATCAGATGATTTCTCCCAATATATAAAGATACATGGGACCCAAAACCTACCTAATGAAAAATGGTGCCTCCAAACCATGATGCCTTTGAACAATGATATGCAAGTTTGAGAGATCCTCAGGCCATGACATGGCATCTTCCGGCTATGAGGATGGTACCTTCAGACTATGACGCCCTCGGATAAATTGGCGATATTTCACCCATGATATACAAAGACATGATGGTAGAAGTGACAAGACAGGGCTTAGTCTTGTATGAATTTGAGGACAGAGCTTAGCCCGAAAGAAGAGAATAGGTAATTCCAGAAAGACAACGCTTAGTCCCGTAAAAGGTGAAGGCAATGCTTGGCCTTATACAAATTGGAGGCATTGCTTAGCCTTATGCAGAATTGAAGGCAGTGCTTAGCCTTATGAAAATATGAAGGCGGGGTTTAACCTCATGAAGAATTGAGACAGATCTTAGTCTCATGAAAAGAGAAGGCAACGTTTAGTGATGTTTTAGACGTCAATAGCACACAAGAAGATAGGTTAACTTGTGTGGTACCCAATATTCGAGTGTTGTCTCTCTAGAAGAACCTAGTTCTTCTTGGTGTTCCAACTTCTACTATTGCGAAATAATAAAAGCAGTAAAGTAAAAACACAGAGATTTTTACGTGGAAAACACCTGGATCAAAAGGTGAAAAAACCACGACATACTCCTCGGTAGGATTTCTCAAACTCTTCACTAAAACCCTGAGCCAAACGGACTTACAAAATAAACTCTTTTGTAATCCTAGGACTAAATCTAATCCCTTTGTAGTAACTAGCCCCTAGCTAATTTCTATAAGCTTCAAGTTAACTCTAACTTGAACAATGCGTACCTACTACAATTGCTTCTATGAAAGCTGAAAAGATACAATATTAAATCTCCTACTGCAATAACCTAGACTCAATGATAAACTGATGGAACTGGTTATTCAATAAATTCCCCTTTTTTGATGATGACAAACTCTGTGCTTCTCCCTGTATACAACTCAAACACTTTGTATGTTTTTTATGCATTTATCATAGAGAAACCATGTTCATTAGGCTATAAATATCACTTGAAATATAAAAGCACTTGTCTTCCCCCTTTTGGCATCGTCGAAAAGTTTGCAAAATGATAAATTCACCAGTGTTGTTAACCATTACTCATGGCCATTGAGGCAACTGCAGATGCAAACATGATTACTCATCATAAGTAACCAATAAATGTAAGCTATCTAAGAAATTGAGACAAGTCAATATCAAAACAGCAAAAATTCATTGATTAGGAATTCATGAGCAAAACAGAATAAAAACAACTGAAACTGAACAATTGGTCTAAAGAGGGGTTTTGGAAGCTCTGGACAGCCTAAGGATGGGAAGGTGCAGAGGAGGTTTTGTTCTTGTTTTGTAGAAGAGAAAATATCTGATTAAGAACACCCTCGTTCTTTTCCTTCTCTTTTGCTAATTCAGCCCTGAGAGCATCCCGCTCAGCTTCAACCTCAATCAAACGAGACTTCAAATGAAGGATCTCCATATCCTTGATCTCGCTTTCCTACACCAGAGTTCTAACTTTATTGTTGACAGGTTGCTTCCTAGATGAACCAGGTTCATCTGCAAGAACATTGATAGTATAATCGCAAGTCAGCAAAGTATCCTTCCCAAAATAGTCCTTGGCAGTAGCCATCTCAGCCTTTTTTATAGGAACATCAAAATAAGCAAGCACGGAAGTCAGAATAAAGCTATATGGAATTGCATATGCTTTTGTTCCATTCACAACTCTGTACAAGAGTTGGATGATGAAGTCTGGCCAATTGATCTTCTTACCCCTATACAAACATTCCATCAAGGTCAGATCCATATAGTTGGCTATGTGCGTTCTTTCTTGTCTTGGCAGCAAGAATTTGATGACAAACCCGAAGAGCAACTTGTGTTCTGGCTTCATTTCACTTTTGTATACTGTCCTGGGTTCAATTTCCCTTTCATTGTCACTAAAGAATCTGGTAATATTGATTGTTGAGGCCATCCCATCTAAACTAGGCCATCTTTGCCTAGTGTAATCCTCGTAGCCCTCAGCAGGAATTTGCAAAATTTCTCCCAGTTCTTTAGCATCAAAGGAAACTTGAATTCCTTTGACTATGGTAGTGACCCTGCCGTCCTTGACCACTGCATTACCCATGAATTCCACCAGTTTAGCTCTAGCCAAACTTCCTTCAATATGAAGAACCGTGTTCTTCCACCCCTGAACATCCAGTTTGTCCAGCAGGTATCTCACCCCAGATTCCTAAAGATCCTTCACCAATTTTCCCTTCAGAATTGTTCTTTTGCCAAACAAGGCGATTCTGTCAGTCACTTCACCAACTTCCCCTTTATCTTCTCCACTCCACTCCTTATCATCATCATCTTTTTTAACAATCTTCACCTTTATTTCCTTGGACCTGGTCCTTTTAAAGGTTCTTGTAGGTGTGGCAGACACTGTAGCTGACTTCTTTGAAGAAGCCTTAGCCCTTTTTGATTTTGGTGCCTCAACCACAACAGGATCAGTCTGCTCCTCATGATGGACCAGGTCCATCGTATCCTCTTCAACCACAACAGTCTCCACAGGCTCTCCCACTTTAGCCTTTCCCTTTGTAGCTCTCTTTTTCTTGCTCTCAAGCAGAGCCTTCTCAAACAGGTCTTCTTCCTCTCTCACAGCACTACGTGTAGCATGCACCTTAGGAACATGAGCATTAACAGCTACAGAAGTTTTCCTCTTCTTAGAAGGAACTGGGTTAGAAGCCTTCTTGGTCTTCTGAGTCCTCCTTTTCTTGGGGTTATAGGACTCCCCCAGTTTCCTTAGCCTTTCAGCCAATGTCTCGTCCCCAGATGAACCAAGTTCATCTACTCCTTTCTTTAAGCTTGCTAGACCTGTCACTGCTTCCTCGACTACACTTCCCCCTAGCTCTATGACATCTTCTACAACTTTCTCAGGAATGGGACAACAAATAGTCAATGTAGTACCATCCTCCCCAAATCCCTTCCCCTCAAGAACTCTACCTTTTTCCAATTTTCTTTGCGTACTAGGCACTTCAACATCCACTACCGACCCAACCAGAACAACCTGTTCTCAGCATTAGCAGCCTCAGAAATTCCCTTGAGATTACCTAATTCAGAATTTGATGAACCAGGTGCTTCATCCTCATTGGATGATTTAAAAGATTCACTTGATAATTAAGAATTCTTATCCTTTTCAGCTTGCAGAATTGCCTCCAATAAATTTGCACGTGACCCAGAAGCCACTGACTTTCTGGCAAGAACCTTTACACGACGATCACGAGGGGCTGGGTTAGGGTTAGGTGTGGGTTCTGTAACAGGAGGGTATTCAGGAATATGAGGGTTTTCAGGGGTTGAGGTTTTTTCTGAAGATTGAGAACTGTATGCCGATGGAGAATTTGAATTTGATTCATAGTTCCCTCCATCATAATCACTATTTGGTGATGAAAAAGAAGAAGCAGATAGTGGTGAAGACATGATTATGAGTGTTGTTCAGAAGAAAAGAAAGAGTGATCAGTTTTTGGGTTTGAAGACTAATGATCTTGGTTCGACGGTTACTTTATGAAGAGGAGAGTAATGATCACCCTTATATAAGATATGGCTATTAATTTTACAATGGGTAGAACATTTATTCAAGTGGAAGTCTAATAGTTGTATGAGTGTCATTGATTAGAAGGTTAAGAGTTCCCTACCTCTACGCTAATTGAGTACTGAAGTGACTTCTTGGAACAGGTTCATTTAGCGATTAGTACAAAGAATTTGAAATAAACCAAATATAGATAGAATCCTACTGATGTGTAACTGTAATTCGTTCAACAATTGTATTTAGATGAGCATGTACCTTGTCAGTCAGATGAACCAGCAAAGATGAACCAGGTTCATCGTGTTAAAGTCCTTAATTTGCCTCAATTTATAAAGATAGAGAAACATCAATAGCAACTAGAGAATCATATTAATACATAGCAAGAGAGTATGACAGTAAAGTCATGATGTTGAGCAATGATTAGACTGGTTGATTATCTATGTTAGTGTTTCTAGCCAAAAAATAAATCTTTTTTTTCAATTTTTTTTTTCAATCAGGTGATTTTAATCATCCCTAATTCAAGCATGTTTCTCTCAAAATGCTCCCTACTCAGTGCCTTAGTAAAGATATCCGCAATTTGTTGATCAGTTGCATAAAATTCAATTGAGATCATTCCTTTTTCATAGTTATCCCTCAGGAAATGGTGCCTAACATCTATGCGCTAGTTCTCTTATGATGAACCGAGTTCTTCGTCATACTAATAGCACTAGTGTTATCACAGAAAATAGGAATGCATCCCACATCTACACCAAAGTCCATGAGTTGTTGCTTCATCCAAAGCAACTGAGCACAGCAGGAGGCTGCAACCACATATTCAGCCTCAGCAGTAGACAAGGCTACTGATTTTGTTTATTGGTAGCCCAAGACACAAGGCATGAGCCCAGAAAGTGAGCCATACCTGAAGTACTTTTCCTGTCAACCAGGAAACCTACATAATCAGTATTAGCATATTCTACAAGGTCGAAATTACTACCTTTAGGATACCAAAGGCACAAATCAGTGGTGCCTTTCAAATATCTCAAAATTCTCTTCATTGCAGTGAGGTGAGACTCCTTTAGATTTGCCTGAAACCTAGCACACAATCCCACACTGAACACAATATCAGGTCTGCTGGCAGTGAGATATAATAGAGACCCAATCATCCCTCTGTATAGCTTCTGATCAACAGATGTACCCGAGTCATCCACATCTAATTTTGGTAGTTGTGGCTATGGGAGTGTCTATTTCCTTTGAGTCTTCCATTTTAAACTTCTTGAGCAATTCTTTCACGTACTTTTGTTGGTGGATCATTGTTCCATTTGAGTTTTGCTTGATTTGCAAGCCTAAGAAGAAGTTTAGCTCACCCATCATACTCATCTCAAATTCACTCCCCCTAAGCATAGCAAATTCCTTGCTCAATTTTTCAGAAGTCGCCCCAAATATAATATCATCCACATATATTTGCACAACCAGGAGATCCTTACCTTTTTCCCTTAAGAACAAGGTACTGTCAATTTTGCCTCGTTTGACCCATGTTCTAGCAGAAATTTTGATAATTCGTACCATGCTCTTGGTGCTTGTATGAGACCATACAGAGCTTTGTCAAGTTTGTATACGTGGTCAGGCGACTCCTTGCTTTCAAAACCTGGAGGCTGCTTGACAAATACATCTTCCTTCAGATAGCCATTGAGAAAGGCACTCTTAACATCCATCTGATGGAGAGTGAATTCCATGTGAGCAGCAAATGCTATAAGAAGTCTGATTTCCTCCAGTCTTGCCACAGGGACAAAGGTCTCATCATAGTCAATTCCCGCTTCTTGACTATACCCTTGAATAACTAGTCTTGACTTATTCCCTGTAACAGTTCCATCCTCATCGAGCTTGTTCCTGAAGACCCACTTGGTGCCAATCATTGATCTGTCTGGTGGCATGGATTCCAATTGCCATACTTGACTTCTTTCAAACTGATTCACCTCTTCTTGCATGGCATTTACCCAATCAGCATCTTGTAGGGCTTCCCCAATGTTCTTTGGTTCGATCCTGGATAGAAAGACATAAAACGCACATAGATTTTTCAAGGATGATCTTGTTTTGATTTCGGATGTCAAATCTGTTATGATGTTTTCAAGAGGGTGAGAACTCTGATATCTGTGTGGTTTGAGTACCAGCTGTTCATTCCTAGACAATTCCATGGTGTCTTGTTGTTGTGGAGCATGATCAGGGCCAGGTTGCATATGTTTAATTCCCCCTGTCATGTTGCTTGGGGTAGTTGAACCTGGTCCATCACCTGTTCCACGTTCCATGTTTACTTCAATGTGATCACTGCTTCTCACCAGTACAAGCTCCTCATCTTCTGGTTCCTGTCTCTCAGCAAGAGTGTTAGTTTCATCAAAGACAACATGTACACTTTCTTCTACACACATAAATCTTTTATAATATACTTTATAAGCTTTTCTATGTGATGAATATCCCAAGAATACTCCCGCATCACTTCTGGGGTCAAATTTTCCTAGGGAATCTTTGATATTATTATGCATAAAAACACTTGCATCCAAAAGCCCTAAAGTGGGATATGTTGGGCTTTCTCCCTTTAAGTAATTCATAGGGAGTTTTCTCTACCAGAGGTCTGGTCATGCATCTATTGATTATGTAACAAGCAGTGTTTATTGCTTCAGCCCAGAAGCTGTGAGGTAGTTTGCTAGATAGAAGCATGGTTCTTGCCATGTCTTCAAGAGTTCTGTTTTTCCTTTCAACAACCCCATTTTACTGTGGGATTCTAGGAGCAGAAAAGTTATGATTAACACCATGTTCATCACAGAACTTAGCAAAGTTAGCATTCTCAAATTCAGTACCATGGTCAGATCTTATTGATGCTAGTTGATGTCC
>ML318237.1:0-24657 GCA_005239505.1 Nicotiana paniculata
AACATGAGCAAAGAAGACAAGTTTTCCCCCAGAGCAAGAGCAGCCATACTTCTTGGATATGCAAAACACAGAAGGGATACAAACTGATGGATTTATCCACTAACTGTTTCTTTGTCTGCACAGATTTTAATGTTCAAGGAGCATATCTTTCCATTTGCTAAGTCAATCTCTCAAGTTCCAATTATAGGGGAGCACACAACAATAAAGATGTTTGCAACATCAACACCTCTCAGCAGTAGAGATTTGCAACCTGAGAGGACTAGACAGGATGACACGAATGAGATGACTGAGCCAAGATCTCATGACATGAACACATCAGTCGATGCTAGAAGAAATGAGAATGAAGCAGCTGCAGAAAATGCCCATGTTGAGGAGCACTGGTCAACAGACGTAGAANTAGATGGTGCAAGGATACTAGCACCAGCACAACAACAATCTATATTGCACAATGATGTCATTGTTTCACCAGTTGTAGAACTGGAAGGCAATGAAATAAGGAGATCAAAAAGAACCTCAAAGGAGCCTTTATGGTTGCACGACTATGTAACCACAAAAAGAAGTCAGGGATCCTCTTATCCATTATCTAACTACTTGTCTTATGACAAATTGAAGGATAAATGCAGAAGTTTTCTAACCAACATTTCTGAAATGAATGAGCCAAAGAATTTTGTCGAGGCTTCAAAGGACAAAAAGTGGATTGAAGCTATGGAAATGGAGATTAAAGCACTAGAAGACAACAAGACTTGGGATGTTGTTGATTTGCCAAAAGGAAAGAAGGCCATTGGGTCAAAATGGGTATATAAGATCATGTACAAAGCTAGTGGAGAAGTAGAAAGGTTTAAGGCAAGATTGGTTGCTTAGGGATACAGTCAAAGGGAAGGTTTAGACTACAATAAAACCTTCTCACCAGTTGCAAAAATGGTTACTGTGAGATCTATTATTGCACTTGTTGTATCCAGAGGATGGAATATTTCACAAATGGATGTGTACAATGCTTTCCTACAAGGTGATTTGCATGAGGAAGTGTACATGGAGCTCCCTCAAGGTTTCAGAAAGCAGGTGGAGACAAAGGTTTGCAGGCTATTGAAATCACTATATGGCTTAAAACAAGCTTCAAGGCAATGGAATATCAAGCTAAGTGAGGCCCTCATAGCTGCAGGATATATTCAGAGCCTTTATGACTACTCCTTATTTACCAAGAGAAATGGTGAAGACTTTGTAGCAGTGCTAGTATATGTAGACGACCTGTTGATAACTGGAAACAACACACAGTTCATCAATGAGACCAAAGAGGTGCTACATCAACAATTTAAAGTCAAGAATCTTGGTGATCTTAAGTACTTTCTGGGAATCAAATGTTAAGGTCCAAGGATGGAATACTTTTGAACCAAAGAAAGTATTGTCTCCAATTGATTTCGGACCTTGGTCTAGGAGGTGCCAAACCTATTCTGACCCCAATTGATCTCAATCAAAAGTTCACTTCTGCAGAATTTGATAGGCACACTGGTGTTACGAATGACAAAATACTTTCTGATGCAACTGAGTATCAACGACTAATTGGTAGGCTGATCTATCTCACCAGCACTAGGCCAGACATTGTGTTCGCAGTCCAGACTCTCAGTCAATTCATGCAAGAACCCAAAAAGTTTCATTGGGATGCAGCTATGAGAGTTGTCAGATATCTCAAACACGAGCCAGGGATGGGAATTCTTCTAGGCAAGTCTAATGGAGATAGCTTAACTTGCTTCTGTGATGCTGACTGGGCTAGTTGTCCAAACACACGCAGGTCTGTTACAGGATACTTGATTAAATTTGGTGACTCCCTCATCTCTTGGAAATCAAAGAAACAATATACAGTATCAAGAAGCTCTGCAGAGGCAGAATACAAAAGTTTGGCAGCAGTGACAGCGGAGGTCGTATGGTTATTGGGGTTGTTTGCTGAGTTAGGTGTGACTATCAAACAGCCAGTGCAAATCTACTGTGATAGTAAATCAGCTTTACAAATAGCTGCTAATCCTATCTTCCACGAACGTACCAAACACATAGAGATTGATTGTCATTTTGTGCGTGATAGAATTAAACAAGGTTTACTCGTGCCTCTCTTCATAGGGACCAAAGATCAACAAGCAGACTTGCTAACAAAAGGACCTGGCCATTCACAACATGCCTTTCTTTTAGGCAAGCTTGGAGTGCTTAACATTCTGCACCCTCCAGCTTGAAGGGGAGTGTGAAGATTAATTAGTTAGTTAACATTGTAATAGTGTTAAGCTTGAGTTAGTTATAGTTAGTTAGTGGTTAGTAGTAACTATAGTTAGGTTGTTAGAACTAGAGTTAGTTGACTCAACTATAGTTAATTTACTCATACATATATCCTTGTATCTTTCATTTTTCATTCACAATAATACAATACACATATTCATATTTCTCTCATCCTCTCCCCTGTAATCGTCTTCTTCCTTTCTCCACCATTAGCCATGGCAGAGCTTGGTGTGAGCTTGCATGGATGAATCCGAGTTGTATTTTGTGATTATCGAGCTCACAAAATTTAATGAATACGGGGCCCACGTTAAACAAACTTTTTTAATAAGCATAATAACGTGTCTTTTAATTTGCACACCACCTTTTTTTTTTTAAATAAATAAAAGAACATATACAAACGTGTTGAAAATTTGTAGGGACAGAAAATACCTAAGAAGTGAACGGAGGGGCATGTAATAGACGATGAATAAGCTTTTTCGGCCACTGATTCATTCTTAAATTGAGCCCCTCCAATTATTATCAGATATTTTATTTTGGGCACCTTTGTAAGTGCCACTCCCTGCCAAAATCAAATCAAGTAATTATCAATAAAAGAATGTTTAATTTAAACACCAGTAATTATAATATTATGATTCAAGTTGATGACTGGTTGGTCCTCTAGAAAATCAGCATTTTCATTTCACAAACAGAAAGAGCTAAATAAAAGACAATTATTTATACCTTTTCTTGCAACCCTGGCAATGATCCAGAAAGAATTGCACCCTGAATTGTGTCAAAAGCAAAGGTACTCAAAATCAGATTGTGCAATATTCTTTTATGTAGATGCATGTATCACAATTTGAAATATAAAACACAGAAAAAGAAAAAAAAAATTAAAAGTGTTCAACTGTCAAAGTCATCTAGAAGCAAGAAGACACGCAGATAAAAGAAGTAGAAAAGAAATCCAACAAAATTTATGGTAACTTCTTCAAACAGAAAATAGTGAATGTTTTGCCTTCTAAAGTAAAAACGTTTCGCTGTAAAAATCAATTTTGTTTTCTCAAAGAAATCCAGAATTATATTCTTCAAAAAAAAAAACATTCTAAAATATAAGGAAAAAATAGAACAGAAAAGCAAACGAGATGCTGGAAAAAAAAATTTAGAACTAACCTGGGAGAAACCAAGAAGACCGTCGAAAGGTCCATGTTTTATAAAGCACTCTTCTATATATGCAAGACATTTATCAAAATTCTGATATTCCGTAAATTCCTATATTAAAAAAATCAATCAGAATTAAGTAAAAAAGTTTTAATTTTCATTGAAAGTAAAATATAGGAATTCTTAAGCCTACAACTGTTAAAAAGCAAGAAAAAAATAAAAAAGGGAAAAAGAATAAATGACCTTGTTAAATTGGAACCATTCGTAATAAGGAGGGTCAAAAATACCCTCAACTTCAGATTTGCCTTGACAAGGAAAAGGTGCATCAACAAAAACAAGATCCAATTTTTCTACAACTTGGGTTGGCCATTTGTCAAAGACTTGTTTCTTAAGAATTTGGCCACTGGTTCGAAACCCATGAAGGCAAAGAAATCTGGGTTTCCTCTGATTGGCATCACCTTCACTTCCCATGGTTGGAAATGATTTTTTTTTCTTTCTGAAACTAAAAAAACTCGGTTTCCTTAATTTAGGAGAAAAGTTCCACAAATATTGGAGAAATGTAACACAGCTAAGAAAATGCTTCTTGAGCGTTCAATTTATAGAGGAAAAAGGCCAAAAGGCGTCAGGTCAGGTATATTGTAAGCGTGGTTTAGGGGGGGACGCGTAGTATGAATTAGCTGGGATTTGGGGCTCGTGGAGTAAATAAAATTGGAAGTTGCGTGGACGGTGATGTCAAGGAGTGCTTTCCAACAGTAGGAGGATAATCAATAATATTCTCTTTTTTTTGGTAATAAATTAACGACTTTCTCATTTCTGTTGGACTAGCAGAAACTTTACTCGTATACTAAAAATGTTGACTGATTATGATAAATTAATAACAATGATAACAATAATAAATTTCAGGGAATTCTTATACGTGGGGTCTGAGCCTCGAGGAGGATAGTGTACGTTAGAAACGAATCTAGGATTTAAATCTTATGAGTTCAACTTTTAAAGTTTTTAGCATTGAAATCCATTATATATTTTAAAGTTATGATTCATATCTACTATTTTTATAATTTAATAAATTTTTACTCCGCATCACAAGTTATAGGTTCAGTTGAACCCGTTGATAATACATTACATCTGCCACTGGTGTATATACGGACTTTACCTCTGCCTTGGAAGGGTAAAAAGAACATTTCTGATATATATACACTTTAAGTTTATGTAAGAAGAACATTTCATTCACTTATTAGTTTGTTACATGTATTAAATGTGAATAATGTAGGGGTCAAAATCTGACCACATGAGAACAACCTCAAGATTCGATGGCAAGAAGCAACGATTATGTATACGAAAGGCCGTAATGATGCATTCCATGGCCATGGTCGAGGTTGATTCACTAGAAGGCCTTTGTGATGCAGTGCATGTTGCGGCGCCCAGGTAGGTCGACCTAAAGTACCAATGAACAATCACAGTATACAGGTTAAAGACCACTGGATAAATAGAAAGGGGAGTATATATACATGGGGAGGAATTTGCTGGAGGGGGGACTTCTTCTCTCTCTCCCGATAGAAGAGAAAAAAAAGGCATTCTGAAAGAAAAAACTGAAGGCCATGCTACTGATTTTCTTTGCAATAATGGTCATGGAATCGATAAGACGGATATGATAGTCATTAATGGTGATCCTTCCTATCTCTCTTCTTTACTTCATATCATATAATAACGGTATTATGAATGTGAGTTATCTAAGCATGTTCGGTCACTCCCACAATCTTAATAAGCAAAGAAACTCGATCTCATTTAATTTCTCTTATTTAATATCCTTCGATTTAGCGTTGATTAACCTTGACTAGGATTTATCTTCTATCTTCTCAATCATTAATGCAAAAGGTTTCACACTTTTTGGTCAAATGTCGCCGTCTGTGGGGATTTCCTAGCCAAAACCTTGGTCCCCTCTAGATCCACCGAACCAACCAAGAATATCCTTACACGAAATCGGAGCTACGTCTGGCTTATACGAAATGCCTGCGTCGCGCTACGGCAGTAACTCTGGCGCATCGCGGGCGTGAACCATCGTAGTGGAGCTATGACTATTACACATCAAGCGCACCCGCAATCTCGCCTCTAGGTTAGCCAACCAGGTTAGCACCCCGCACATGGTAATCTTACTATAGGGGATGATGTTTGTTGTAGAACTTACTGTTAAAATGCTCTTCATCTATGCGTTTGTGGTATAACTTATGTCACTGTTACCTTGGCACGTTCCGGACTGAAACAAATCGGGACTCAAACTCGAAGATCTAACGGGTGGGGCAAACCATCCACCCACGGAACGCTCAAGCTCAAATAATAGCGAGGTGGGATGTGAAGCTGACATCATGCCTAAACAATGCAACCGGCGATAGAAACGTGACCAATCTCCCTCATTCATCAGCTAACCAGCCAACCAAGGTGACAAATGACTCCTTATACCTTTAACTCGTTGTTCTTTTTACAAAAAAAGGGTATGAAACGAAGAGCAGGAATGCCCACCATGAGTATACGAGTAAAAACCTAGCCGACAACGGATCTAAATCCCTCCATACGGCAGCAGGCAAACCGAGGAGAACCACACACACCATACTGGACAAACGACTCAAAACGAACCAGCTACATTAAGAAAATCTCCATAAGCAAGGGACTGTACGGAAAATTCGAAGACGTCCAACACAGGTAGAACGTGGGTACCAAGAGCTCGCCCATATGTTCGCCACAGATATGCAACAGCTACTCACTCGGCTATATACGTCAAGTCACATATGAACCTCTAAACAACGAATTCACCGCCCGCCCTGTCGATGGACTCTCTAGGCCGAGCGATGAAGGGACTATATAGACCGGGACTCACCCCGATGCATGCATAAGCCAACGTATGAAACTCCAATAAAAGGCAAGGTAGAACGCGATTCTCTTACACCACCTCTCGAGTCGCCAAAATAAAACTCGACCTCAGTCGAGTCACCAAAGTAAAATTCGGCCTCGCTCGAGTCGCCAATGTTAAACTCGACCTCGCTTGAGTCGCCAAAGTAAAACTCGACCTTGCTCGAGTCGCCAATGTTAAACTCGACCTCGCTCGAGTCGCCAAAGTAAAACTCGTCCTCGCTCGATTCGCCAAAGTTAAACTCGACCTCGCTCGAGTCGCCAGATTTAAACTCGATCTCGCTCAAATTATCTTGACATTCGACCTCGCTCGAAGCTCAAGTCTATGATTCATCGCTCCGCCTATCTACAACTCCAGGCAGAACGATGAAGGGACTAGGTATACGGAGAACTTCTCAAATGCATGTATTGAACAAGCATGTAATGTTCGCCAAATGGTATGAATAAGCAAAGCAACATGCAACATTTTTCGCACAACTCCAAATCATTCTACATTCTACACCATACATTTGACCTCTCTCGAATCTTATACATTCGACCTCGCTCGAATCTTTTACATCCGGCCTCGCTTGAATCTTTTACATCCGGCCTCGCTCTAATATTTTACATTAGGCCTCGCTCGAATCATTTACATTCGGCCTCGCTCGAATCTTTTACATTCAACCTCGCTCGAATATTTTACATTCGACCTCGCTCGAATATTTTACATTCGACCTCGCTCGAATCATTTACATTCGGCCTCGCTCGAATCATTTACCTTCGGCCTCGCTCGAATCATTTACCTTCGGCCTCGCTCGAATCATTTACATTCGGCCTCGCTCGAATCTTTTACATTCGACCTCGCTCGAATCATTTACATTCGACCTCGCTCGAATCATTTACATTCAGCCTCGCTCAAATTACTCTCAACATTTGACTTCGCTCAAATTATTTTCAACATTCGACTTCGCTCGAATTATTCTGACATTTGACTTTGCTCGAATTATTCCAACATTCGACTTCGCTCGGATTATTTTTTTGACATTAGACCTCGCTCAAATTATGTTCCACACTCGGCTCCGCTCGAATTATTTTTAACGATTCGATCTCGCTCGATTCAAGTAAAGTCGACTTCGTTCAAGTCAAATAAATTTGACCCCGTTCAAATCAAGTCGATTTGAACTCGCTCGAATAAATTAAAGCTACTCCGCTCGAGTAAAGCGAACATGAACCATGCCCAATTCTCGAATCAAAAACAAGGACTCCTTGCAAAAGGGCCTGAAACCCCACTCCAAAAAAAGAGGAAAAAAGAGAAGAGCCAGAGACGTACAGCCGTAAACAAAGTGAATTTATTCAAAAACTTGCATACAACGCCTCGCAAGGGGCCCAAACGGGCCTCCAAAAAATAAGGATACAACGACAAACAACACCAAGGAAAGAACAAAACAAAAGACGGGGGGGGGGGGGGGGGGAAAAAAAANAATCTCATTCTGCCGCATCTCCGCCGTCATCCCCATCAGCACTTCCACCATCAGAGAGCCCATCTTCAACTTCGGCACCACTGTCAGCCTCTAGCGTCGCGGGATCATAGCCACAAGCAAGTCGAGCCCCCCGCGCCTTCGCGTGAACATCCTCAAAAGCAGCCTCAGGGACACTCATGCCATCCATAAATCCTTGTAAATGTCTCGTTGGGCCTCGCGTGGACCCACATTTTATACAGGTGACGAGGAAGGGCAACAAGGGCAACTTGAGGGGCCTGAGCCAACAACTGGGTTTTCTCGGCCTCCAAGGCTGCCACTTTGTCACCTAAACTCGAGGCCTCCCGCTTAAGCTCGCCAATCCACTCTTTGAGAAATGCCTGCTTCATCACTGCCGTCCCCCTCTCAGACTCTCGTTCAGATATGAGGACGCGCACAGTATCTTCCAGTGCCTCTGCTCTCGCCACCGCCGCAACCCGGTCCACTTCAGCCCTCTCCTACTCCACCACCTTCCTTTCTAAATTGACAACATTTTCAGTCCATTCCTCGCTCAAATTAGCAACTTTAGTGGCATTCTTCTCAAGCTCGGCTCGTAAAGATGATACCGTCGCTTGAAGGTCCTCACACTCGGCCGCGACACCCTTGCCACCTCGAGCTCCTCGTCTTTAACTCTAATCAATTCCTTGAGCTCGCTACATCTGCGGATAGACCACATCAGGTCCTCATCCTTTTTCTCCAGTTCCTCCCTAAGGGGTCGAATGTCACCACATGCTTTAAGTCGCATGTGTATCTCTCGGCACTTGTTGCGATACCGGCGGTACTTCGCGACCATCTTCAAAAAGATTTCAGCCTGCATCTCGGCCCAAGAGCACTTTCAATCTCCAATATGTAAGTCTAAAAGGAAAAAAGAAGAAGGAGAGAGTCAACAAAAACGGAAGAAACAAAAGCAAAGGAAGTAAAATCAAGGAACTCATCCTTAACGCCATTCTAGCCACGCTGCATGACAGGCCAGAGTCGTTAATCTCTAGAAGAGATCTGCTTTTGGCGGTGGAACTTAAGAGGTCGAATTGCTCCACCAAATCCACTGTATTCTCCAAAAGATTAAAATCTGACAGGATCTCAAGCACACGGGAAGGACCGCCGACCACCACCTCGACCCTGGTAAAACCCTCTTCAAACAATTGCACATACTTAGGACCGATGTCCGATTCGGACTCGTAGTCATCCACCACTACGCCCTTCAATCTCTTATCGACTAAAGAGGAGGTGCAAGACTGCTGAGACGAGGAAGGTCCACTCTGAACAATGGCGGTAGCCGTCGAACCCTGTCGCGACTCCATCATGGCCTCCTCCGTCCTCGGCTCAGATAACACCTCCGCTCCCCGGGAGACCCCTCTCATATTTTCAGATGCCGCCCCTACGGGATCAGCCCTCGAGGGCACATCAATCAAAATCATCTCTTCCAATGCTATCCTCCGCCTCTTCGAGGGGGTCTCTTTGACCACGCCATGAGAGGATTCACCTACCAGATCCGGATGCCGACTCGACCGGCCCAGCGGTCTGATTCCGAGCACCCTCATCAACAGCCACCTGAAGTGCAGACCTAGTAGAGGAGGCCGGCTGGTGGAAGGCAAGAGTAGGGACCCTCTCCCTTCTCACCCCTCTCCGACCTGTCAAAAATGACGCCCGACTCTATATAAGCACCAATCAAAGAAAAATGCAGGATGAAAGATGAACGACTATGGAAAATATAAGGTGATTCACCGACAGAAGGTTTACGCCCAAACCTCTCGTGGAAACGCGCCCATTCGCGAATTCCCACCATGTGAGGCATAACCGAAGCCACCCATTCGCGGATGTCCCTAACTAGAGGAGGAGGCAACCTCTCAGCTGCAGCAAAAATGGAACAAACGAACAACAAACAACAGTCAGTCAGCGAAATCACAAGATATGGATAACCAATCAACATAGTAAAAAATGAAAGGCGAAGTAAGACTCACGGGCAATTCCACGTCTCAGGAAACCCGGCGGGATCAGACACCAATTCGTGCGGATGTAGAAGAAACTCTCCCAAAAATGACGATTAGTCTTATTGTCCATTCCAACCACCAGGCTCTTAGTACCTCGATGGGCAAGGTGCAACATACTGCCCCTTTGAAAGCTGGGGACGAAGAGATGCATCATATGTTGAAAGGAAATGCCACGGCCAGCTAGCTCCGCGTACTTGTTGAGCATCAAAAAGAGTTTGTATATGTAGGTGTGATCTGGGTCGGGAACACCTCGTAGAAACGGTAGAAGTCCGCTACCAATGAGGGAAGAGGGAGTGTATACCCAATAATGAAAGGGTATGCGTAGAAAGCGCAATACCCTGGGCGATGCAAGTGAACTATATCACCTTTCGCCGGGACAAGTTCGATATGTTCGGGAATCATCCACTTGATTTTGAATGCACCGAGTGCCGCAACATCCATTATAGAGAGCATCGGCGCAGGCTCCTCTTCAACGGCGTGGTTAAAGTCATTTCGTGGCTTCCCTGGGCGGGGCACCACCTCATCTACCATCAGAAAACTCTCGTCTTCCGTTAAACTCACTCCCTCATCGAGGGAAGGAGCGATATTTTCCGGCACCGGAGCATTAACAACCGGGTTAGGATTAGAAGAAGTACTAGCCATTTCGAATGAATGCAAAGATCGGGGATGTAGAGAAAGAGATACGACAGTCACAGAGGATGCCTGCATTTTAAGAAGTACGAACAAGGGAGAAAGAGCAAGTGCTTTCAGAGATTTTCCTGAAAAAGATTCGAGTAATACTATATCCGAATGGAAGTCCCCTATTTATAAAGATAGAAGCGCCGGATTAAATAAATGAAGCGCTGCCTTTTTCAGAAAGCAACGGGAGGGGTACAAGAAACGATGCCACGCTCAGCAAACGTGCGCCATAATGACACCTGATGAATTTAATGTCATTTCAGCTGACACACTGGTCTGGAAACTCACCCAGAACATCACATCACATCACTACCCCTCAGGAAAATGCTCGCTCCTCCACCAAAATGGTCAGATTTCTATGCTAATATTGGCAAAGTCCGCCTATCGTGCTCGCCTAAGGCCGACCACCATAGAAGGATGTACGGGTGAAAATATGACCATATGAGAACGACCTCAAGATTCGATGGTAAGAAAGCGGTAAGACCGCGATTATGTATACGAAAGGCCGTACTGATGCATTCCATGGCCATGGCGAGGTTGATTCACTAGAAGGACTTTGTGATGCAGTGCATGCTGCGGCGCCCAGGGAGGTCGACCTAACCAATGAACAATCACAACATAAAGGTTAAAGACCGTTGGATAAATAGAAAGATGAGTGTATATACATGGGTGGGTGGCGGGGGGGGGGGATTCAATGGAGGGGGACTTCTTCTCTCTCTCCCGGTAGAAGAGAAAAAAAATGCATTCTGTAAGAAAAAGCTGAAGGGCATGCTACTGATTTTCTTTGTAATAAAGGTTATGGAATCGAGAAGACAGATCTGATAGTCATTAATGGTGATCCTTCCTATCTCTCTTCTTTACTTCATATCATATAATAACAGTATTATGAATGTGAGTTATCTAAGCATGTTCGGTCACTCCCACAAACTTAATAAGCATAGAAATTCGATCTCATTTAATTTCTCTTATTTAATATCTTTTGATCTAGCGTTGATTAACCTTTGTTAGGATTTATCCTCTATCTTCTCAATTCATTAATACAAAAAATTTCGCATTTTTTGATCAAACAAGTAAGTGTTTTTTTTCTAAGAAAAAGTGACCATGACCGACGAAAAGAGCCAGACTAACGCATACAAGAGAATATTAAGTATTTTATTTACTTGAACCTCCACCTTATTTTTAATTGTTACTGGAGGTACTTTAGCGTCGGAGCAAACGGTCCCTTGTCACACGCCAAATAGCTCTATTGTAGTATTTTATGTCCTTCTCTATGCCCTTTTCCCCCCTTGTATTATATTCATGTACTTATGTAATATATTACAATCATACCTCTCTGTAACAAATTCGTTTGTTCTAAATATTTTTGAATGTTATATAAAATATATATTATAACATAATATGAAATTTGATTCCATAAAAGCTTGACTTTTACGGTAAAGTGTTGTTATATAAAGATGCTGTTTTAAAGAGACCTGACTATATAATGTTTTTCTTCAATTCACGTTATGGTTAAATAATTTAAAAAAATACGGTGAAAGACAACAAATTGATTAAAGAAAATGAAGAAAGACAGACATTTCATTAAATTTTCTTTGTTTTCACGTATTTGTGTATTATTTTTAAAATTTTATTTCATTTTGTGGTTTCTGTTAGTTGTTCTATTCATGTAGAGAAAATAGAATTCTAGACATACTATTACTAAAAAAAAGAAGAATTCTAGACAAATTTATTAATGTTATGAAACAATAACGAAAGAAAAATAATATTGCAGAGAAAGAGAGGGGAAATTCTTATTGAATTTTGGGATGATTTACAATGGGGTAAGACCACTCTATTTATAGGGGGAAAATGACTTAGCCACAAAGTAAAACTCTCTAAAAGATAGACATTCACTCTAAATAGAATTCTATTTATAACACTCCCCTTGAATGTTTATTCAACAAATAATGTGCCTTGTTAAAACCTTAACTAAAATAAAACCCAATGGGAAAAAAATTCTAGAAAAGGAAAAAGAGTACACATGTTTAGAAATGCGCCTTTTGGTTGCGTCGTTAAAAATCTTGCAAGGAAAACTCAGTAGGAAAAAACCTTGTAAGGAAAAAAGAGTACAATGCGCATTAACTCCCCCTGATGAGTGCAATTCACATCCTTGAACCTTCGCATCTCAATCTTGTGTATTAGCTTCTTGAAGGTTGATATTGGTAGAGATTTTGTGAACAAATCAGCAATATTATCATTTAAACAAATCTGTTGCACATTGATATCACCATTCTTTTGAAGATCATGTGTGAAAAATAACTTTGGTGAAATGTGCTTTGTCCTATCTCCTTTTATGAATCCTCCCTTCAGTTGGGCTATGCATGCTGCATTGTCTTCATACAAAATCGTGGGTAGTTTGTCACACTTCAAACCACATTTGTCTCTAATAATATGTATTACAGACCTCAACCACACACATTCTCGACTTGCTTCATGAATAGCAATTATCTCAGCATTATTAGATGAAGTAGCCACAATTGATTGCTTAGTCTATCGCCAATATATGGTAGTGCCTCCACAGGTAAACACATAACCTGTTTGAGATCGAGCCTTGTGTGGATCGGATAAATACCCAGCATCGGCATAACCAACAAGATCAGGACTGCAATTATTGCCATAAAATAATCCCATATCGGTAGTTCCTTTTAGATACCGCAATATGTGTTTGATTCCATTCCAATATCTCTTTGTAGGAGGAGAGCTATATCTTGCTAAGACATTAACTGGAAAAGTTATGTCAGGTCTTGTTATATTAGCAAGATACATTAGTGCACCAATTGCACTAAGATATGGTACTTCAAGACCAAGTAGCTCTTCATTCTCTTCTTGAGGTCGGAATGGATCCTTATTCACATCAAGTGATCGAACAACTATCGGAGTACTTAATGGACGTGCTTCATCCAAGTAAAACCATTTCAATACCTTTTCTATGTAGGTAGATTGATGAACAAAAATCTCGTTTTCCATATGTTCAATTTGCAAACCGAGACATAATTTTTATCTTTTCGAGATCTTTCATCTCGAATTCTTTCTTTAATAATCAATTTCTTTTTGGAGTTCTATAAGAGTTCCAATAAGGTTTATGTCATCAACATATACGACAAGTACAACAAATTCCGATGTTGTTTTCTTTATAAAAACACATGGACAAATGACATCATTTATATAACCTTCCTTTAATAAATACTCACTAAGACGATTATACCACATACGTCGTGATTTCTTTAGACCATACAAAGATCTTTGCAATTTGATTGAAAATATTTTTTGGGACTTTGAATTATGTGCAGTAGGAATTTTAAATCCTTCGGGAATTTTCATGTATATCTCATTATCAAGTGAGCCATAAAGGTAGGCGGTAACCACATCCATTAAATGCATGTCAAGCTTTTCATGGACATCAAAACTAATTAGATAACGAAATGTTATAGCATCCATAACGGGTGAATATGTCTCTTCATAATCGACACCATGTCTTTGTGAAAATCCTTGTGCAACAAGGCGTGCCTTATATATTTGTACCTCATTTTTCTCATTCCTCTTGCGTACAAAACCCATTTATAGCCAACAGGCTTAACACCATTAGGTGTTTGGACTACAGACACAAAATTTTCACGTTTCGCAAGTGAATTCAACTCTGATTGGATTGCTTCTTGACAT
Organism: Nicotiana paniculata; assembly: GCA_005239505.1. Lineage (NCBI taxonomy): Eukaryota > Viridiplantae > Streptophyta > Magnoliopsida > Solanales > Solanaceae > Nicotiana > Nicotiana paniculata. The sequence continues at coordinate 14,165 of ML318237.1, forward strand.
TTTGGCCAATCATGTCTTTGTCGACATTCTCCAGCAGATTGAGGTTCAAAATACTCATTATCTTGCATAATGTTAGATGCAACATTATATGCAAATACATAATCTACTACTATATCCACTCGATTCAAATTTGTCTCAATATCGATTGGATTTATTGATAGTTCCTTATTATCTTGAGTCTCAGGCTCAGTGATTTCTTCATGAATCTCAGAATTTATTAAATCGTGGATTTCTTCGTGAGACTCTTTCGTAGTGTCATTTTAATCATTTATTTTCCTTTTTCTAGGATTTCGATCCTTAGAACCCAATGGTGTCCCATATTTTAGGCGTGCTTTTGACTCATTAGCTATAACACTAGAAGATTGTCCAATAGGGACATCAATATGGATTGGAACATTCTCTGCAGGGATATGTGATTTTGTTATCCTTTTCAAATCCGTAAATGCGTCTGGAATTTGATTTGCTATTCTTTGCAAATGGATAATCTTTTGCACCTATTTTTCACAAATAGAGGTAAGTGGATCAAGATGAGATAATGATGAATTTTTCCACAAAATTTCCCGTTTGGTTTCACCATTTCTCCCCCTAACTTTGGGAAAAATGTCTCATTGAATCGACAGTCTGCAAATCGAGCAGTGAATAAATCTCTCGTTAATATTTCAAGATAGCGAATAATGGAGGGCGATTCAAACCCAACATATATTCCTAACCTTCTTTGGGGACCCATTTTGGTGCGATATGACGGTGCTACAGACACATATACTGCTCATCCAAAATTTTTTAAATGGGATATATTAGGTTCATGACCCAAAACTAATTGCAATGGGGAATATTTTATGATAATTTGTCGGTGTGAGACGAAGTAGCATTGTTGCATGTAAAATGGCGTGATCCCAAACAGAAGTGGGCAGTCTCGTTTTCATGAGTAACGGTCTTGCTATCAATTGCAGACGTTTAATTAAAGACTCAGCAAGGCCATTTTAAGTGTGAACATGAGCTACAGAATATTCCACTTTTATCCCAATTGATAAGCAATAATCATTAAATGCTTGGAATGAAAACTCAGCAGCATTATCAAGTCTAACAGACTTAATTGAATTATCGGGAAATTGTGCCCGTCATCGGATTATTTGTGCCATTAATTTTGCAAACGCGAGGTTGCGAGATGACAATAGGCACACATGAGACCATCTAGAGGATTCATCTATTAAGAACATAAAATATCTAAACGACTCACTAGGTGGGTGAATAGGTACACAAATGTCCCCTTGTATACGTTCCAAAAACGCAGGGGACTCAATCCCAACCTGTATTGGTGATGGTCTAATAATTAATCTGCCTTGATAACAAGAAATGCAAGAAAATTCATTATTTAAAAGAACCTTTAAATTCTTTAATGGATGCCCATTTGAGTTTTCTATAATTCAACTCATCATAATTTATCCAGGATGTCCCAATCGATCATGCCAAAGTACAAAAGTATTGGAATCAGTAACCTTATGTCTTACAATAGAATGTGTTTCAATTGCACTAATTCTTGTCCAATACAGGCCACAAGATAAACATGGGAATTTCTCAATTACCCTTTTCTGGCCAGAGACATTCTTGGTAATGATGAGATATTCAAAACTATTCTCATCTATTGTCTCAATATGATATCCATTTCGGCGGATATCTTTAAAACTCAACAAGTTCCTCTTGGACTTGGAGGAGAACATTGCATTCTCTATGATAAGTATTGTTCCCTTAGGCAGAGTTAAAGTAGCTCTTCCAGAGCCTTCAATTAAATTACTACTACCAAAAATTGTAGTAACATCTGCCTTACACATGCTTAAATGAGATAAATACTTCTTCTCTTTGAATATTGTATGTGTCGTACATGAATCAATTAAACAAATATTTTTACAATTGAACTTTGATCCAAGTTTATTTTGTGAGATATCCATATTTTCTTCCTGTGATTTGACATATAAAAGAAATATATAAATAAACATTAGTATTTTCAGAGAAAAAGGAAAAGAAACAAAGTTAAATTAATAACACAATATTGACTTCTAATGCAATTTCTAGCAAACTCTAATTATGATACAAACAATTACGTAGCTAAAAGTAATGAAATTATGCGTTATTTTTAGGTTGCCATATGGTTTAAATATACGGAAAACTTAAGTCTTATTAATACATATAAAATTTGACTTAAGTCATATCTGTTCCCAATACGAGGAATAGCTAATCGATTACAGAAAATTAAAAATTGAAGTTTTGAACTACAACTAAAATATAGATTGAAAATCGAGAAGTAGAATGACTTGAATCCTAATGGGTATTTCCTCGTAATTTCACACCAGCTTTTGTCAATCTACCTTTAAGTACCAAAAACACTACACGCTTAAGCAACAATAACTAGAGAAAAGGGTATGGGAGACAACAACAATTATATAATTATTTAATCAAAACGAACTCACACTATTCCATAAAATAAATAATACTTATTGGTACTAATGACTACTACTCATGTAAAAAACTACGATTACATAAAGTTTATTCACTAACTATTATGAATAGGTAAAAATAAAAATTAAACTACTCAATCATCTTTAACTACGGATCCATCACCGATCAAGTGATCTTTTTCGATCAGGGTGCTCAAAGAAGTCTGCCACATCCAAGTGGGTGATGTCAAAATCATTGTCAGAGACAAAATTGGTTTCAGGGCTTTTATTCTTTAGAGATGCTTGATAAAACTCACCCAAATGTCTTAGTACACGATAAATATTTGCCCAATGCCCTTTTCCACCGCAACAATAACATTCAGTTTCTGAACCATTTGCCTTTGGCTTCTCGTTTTTCCCTTTCCACTTTTGGTGGTTATTTTTCTTTGGGGGGTGATTAACACCAGTTTCTTCCTTGTCCACGGCCACGTCCACGACCACGAACACGACCACGACCACGACCATTAATAAGGCCACGACAGCATAATGGGAATACACCTCATCCACTTCAGGCAATGGTGTAGACCTAGTGGGTCGATTTTCGTGATTTCTCATGAGCAAGTCGTTGTTTCATTCAGCCACAGGGAGAAAAGAAATAAACTCAGAATACTTCTTGAAACCTTTCTCTCGGTATTGCTGTTGCAAGACCATATTGGAGGCATGAAACGTTGTGAACATTTTTTCAAGCATATCATAGTCAGTGATAGTATCTCCACAGAGTTCCAATTTAGAAGTAATTCTGAACATTACAGAATTATATTCAGAAACTGACTTAAAGTTTTGGAGCCTCAGATGAGCCCAATCATATCGTGCTTGTGGAAGAGTGACCAACTTTAAGTTGTCAAATCTTTCCTTTAAGTCATTCCACAAAACAAGTGGATCTTTGACTGTGAGATATTCAATTTTTAACCCTTCATCAAGGTGATGGTGCAAGAAAATCAAGGCCTTAACACAGTCTTGGGTAGATGCTTTATTTTTATCTTTAATGGCGTCTCCAAGATCCATTGCATCTAAATGGATTTCAACATCCAACACCCATGTCATATAGTTCTTGCCCGAAATTTCAAGGGCAACGAACTTTCTTTTCATAATGTCAGTCATAATTCAAAAGAGGAGAAAATTTATACCTTAATCTTCTCAAAGAGCTTGTTGAGACGGTAGAGTCTCGTGCTGATAACGTATTATGAAACAATAACGAAAGAAAAACAATATTGCAGAGAAAGAAAGAGGAAATTCTTATTGAATTTTGGGATGATTTACAATGGGGTAAGACCCCTCTATTTATAGGGAAAAAATAACTTAGCCACAAAGTAAAAATCTCTAAAAGATAGACATTCACTTTAAATAGAATTCTATTTATAACAATTAAGTAGTACTAGTACTGTACGTAATATGAAACAAAATAATTATTGCCGGGACTCGGTTTAGGATAGTGAGCGAAGCGCGATGCTTTGATTTTGCACAATCTTAGTTTTGACTTTCAATATTGGTATGTACTTATTTATTGTCATTTTTCACTGCTTAGCTACCACCCCTACTACGTCACCAAGCTCCACTTTCGGCTGCCCTAGCTACATTCGGCTACATTGATTTTATTTTGTGCGTGATACAAATAAAATTGTATTGTTTCTATTATTTCATTAATATATACAAAGTTCAAAGTGATAGCAGTCGAGTTATATTAAGCATAAATCACAGATATAATTTTTTTAAACTAGGGAACTCGCAGCCGCTATCCTTTGTTACGCTTTGGGTAAACTCCGTTTCAGTGCACTAGCTCAAAAACCACATGAAGAGGTAAATCGCATTAGGCAACCATGTGCGACGAGCTCGGCCTCGGTCGAGAATGCATGCAGGGGTATAAGAAACCAGTGGAATTCTATTCTATCTAAGCTTGTCAAACAAGCCGGGTTGACCCGTTTTCGGACCGACCTAGATCAGTTGAAACCCGGACCATTCCGGACCGGTAGTTAGGGGCCGGGTGGGCTGGGTTAGGGAGGTTAGTCCCCGTTCACCTAAAAAGATCCGATTAACCGGACCGATCAAACTCGGTCAACGAACATTACTGTAGAACCGGTTAACCTGCCTGGACTGGACCGGCCCATACCGGTTTAGCGACTAGAATCTTAATTTTTTTAAAGGTGTTATCACCTTCGGCAACGGTCAACTGCATTTTGGGTGTTGCCCAACAGTTGGATTTGCAAAAATAGCCCTTTTTGGGCAATTTTTTAAAAATTAACACTTTGTAATTACTAATTTAGCCCTTTGAAAAACTATAAATACATCCCCCCTCTTCTTCAATTCTTCACTCATCTCTCATTTTTCAAAATCATATTCTCAATTATCATTCTCTCATTCTTCACCTAAAGTGCAATCAACTATTTGGCTCTCATTTTTTTTTTGGAATTTAATTTATCATATTATTTATCATTTGAAGTTTGAACTATTGAACTTCAAACTTTAAACAATTGACGTTTCTTCATGGTAACATTGGAGTTGTGAAATCATCAAGTGTTCAATTTATTGCCGAATTCGGTGCACCCCCTCCAACTCTTTCATTTATTTACTATTTTAGTTGCATATTTAATTTTTGCTAGTAGTTAAATTTTCACAATATGTTTAATGCTGCAAAAAGAGTTTGTAGCAACGTTTCTAATCGAGGTAATCGGAGAAAGAGAAAAAGAGGTACTACTTCAACATCTGGTAGTAATTTAAATAGTCCTACCCATGTTTCTGAAACATCACATGATAATAATATAGATTATGAACAATTACAGGAAGATTTCTGTATAGAAGATAATGAATTAGAAATTGAAGATGAGACACCACTTATACCTAGTACTGTTGGAGCTGGTAGCAGGGGTGGTGGTCGTGGTGCTAATAGTAGACCACCTGTGTCCCCGACTACTAATAGGAGAAAAAGAAGTAAAGGTTTGGAAATTTTTTGACGAAATAGAGAATTCTAATAGAGTTAGATGCAAAATTTGTAAAAATTATTTTAAACATAAGACTGGAGGACAATTAGGGGGGACTGGGACACTTAGTAGACATATGAGAATTGAGCATCCTATAGAATGGGGCTCTGATTTAGATGAAAATCAAGGAACTTTAAACCCTAGTACTGGAGGACTTATGAAATATGATAAAATGAAGGATCGTGAGGACATAGCAAAAATTATTTCTTTGGGTTGTCTACCTTTTTCATTTGCTTCTTCATCATATCTTATTATGTATATTCAAAAGATTTATAATCCTTTATTTAAAGGTATCCTTAGATATACTTGTAGATCTGATATCTTTAGACTTCATGGAATATTTACATGAATTTGCTTCAACATTTCCAAGAACTTCTTATATTGATCATCTTTTTTATATTTGGCCAACCCTTGTGGGAATAGTGCTGGAGGTCATTTCTTTCCTATGATTTGGTTTTTCTCTTGTTCCAACACTGCCTCCACTACCGGTTCCCGTGCTGTCTCAGCTTCTTTCTCAGCCTCTTTTTTTTAGTTGGCATCTTCTTGGGAACGCTGTATTGTCACCTCAGTCAACCCTGCTGAATCATCTATCTCAATGGGCACATAAGTGTCTCAGTAGGTCTACTTTCGCGAGCAATCTCATGCTCCAAGTCTAGGTCTCTACCATTACGTAGACTTACTTCCATTAGCTGCTTCGGGCCCTGCTCCTTTGGAATTATCTGTGTGTCTGCTGGTAACGTTCCATGAGGACGATTATTCAGAGCCATCGAAATCTGACCCAATTGGACCTCAATATTCTTTATAGCTGACTCATGTGAGTCTATTCTTTCAGTTATTTTTGCATTGGACCCAATCACTTATTGCATCATTCCCTCGAGTCTATCGAACCCATCTTCCTGCCTCCCACTGTGTGGCTGTTGAGGTGGATGATAGCCCTGCTGCTGATTTTGATGGTTGTAGCCCTGTTGCCTTTGGTAAGGCACCATATTGCCTTGTGGTCGCATGACCCCCATATTACTATTATTATTGTGCTACTGCAGGGCTGGCATGTATTGTCAATTCTGCTGATTCCAATGACCACCTGGTATCTATCCCCCATAGTTGGACACATAATTCATATTTTCTGGATAGTGTTGGTGATCACCATCAGCACTCCACGGGCCACCAAATAGCTGACTAATGCAAGATGTACATAATCCCCCATTGGTTGTATCAGCTCTGTGCACCTGCTGTTTCTGACCTGATTCTTCAACCTTTTTAGTGAGGATGCTCATTTGTGTCATCAGTGTGGCCATATATTCAACTATAGATTGGCTAGGTCTAAGTCCACTGAGTGGACCACTGGAGTGATGGGGGCGTTTCTGGTTGTCCATCCCAAATTTTGTGCCATCTTGTCGAGCAAGATCTTGCTCTCTTTGAATGTTTTACTCAAGAATGCTCCACCGGCTGAAGCATCATTAGCCTTTACACTATCCGCTAGACCCATGTAGAACATCTGCTCTAACATCTGCTTAGGAATACCATGGTGCGGACATAAAACCAGCAGCCCTTTGAATCTTTCCCACGTCTCTTGCAATGTTTCTGTTGGTTTTTGTCTGAAGCTCAAGATCTCATCAATTTGCTGAGCAGTCTTGTTGGGTGGATGAGATTTGTTCACAAATTGCTTGACTAATTCCTACCAAGTAATGATGGAATTTATGGGGAGTGAATTGAGCCAAGTCTGAGCTGCTCCTGTCACAGAGAATGGAAACAACAATAGCTTTATTGCTTCCGAGTCACGTTGTGGTGTCTTTGTGTTTGACAGATTGACAGGAAATTCTTTAAGTATTGTTGAGGATCTTCAATGTATGACCCCGGGAATAGTCCTTTGTTTTGCAACAAATACAGCATATTGTTTGTGATTTGGTATGAATCGACCTGTATCTGCAGGATTACAATCGCGGTGGCTAAATTTTCTGCTGTGGGTTGTGTCAATCATACAAAAAAGCCTCTGGCACAAGAGGCTCCACCGCCTGATCATTTGGGTCCTCCACGTTATCACCATTATCTCTGTTGTTTACCATATCTGCCATGTCTGGTACCAGTTGTTAGTTGAGTTTTGTTGTTGTTTGATTTTCCTTTTTGCTCGATTCAAGGCCTTGAAAACTTTCTCAGGATATGATAATGCTTCAAACACTTCACCAGTTCTTGAGGAGTTTCTAGGCATGCACCTGTAACACCCAAGATTACAAACGTTAAAATTTCAATGTAGTTGATTGAAAGTGAAGAAATTGACTACACTAAGAATTTTTGCACTTTTTTTAATTGTAGTTGGTAACACCGTTAATTACCCGGCAAGGACGCCAAAATTTGATCACGCCCAACTATGCTTTATAAAAAGGACAAAGCGGTCGCTGCAAATATATTCTGAATATTAAGTCCAGAGTCGAATCCCACAGGGAATTAACCTATCAATTACTGCTATCAGACTCACACAATTCCACGTAATCAACTTCCCAATATATTTAGATACCAAATGGGTTGTTTTATTACTAAATATTACTTAATAAAACTATAATGACTAAGAACTAACTAAGAACGGGTTGTAAAAATTAATTGGAATGATCTAAGGTTATGATTTCCCCTATTGTCGGAGTCCTTTCCGCTATGTTTGTTATAAATTTTCCTAGTTTTCTCTATCAATCATGAGCACTCCGACTGTTGTAAATTTCTCCCGAGTAATTACGACAATATACTAGACATATTCTCCCCAATTACGCTAGCTAGATTTAATTACAATTCACTTAGATCTCACCCAAGATTTCGTTATCCCTAATCCCACCTTTAAACCCTTCGTTGTTGATCCCTCATACACGTCCGGAGTGATGTTGTTCAACAACTACCTAAATATGCACTCTCTCCCGAGTAATACATACTAAATAGGCACAACTAATTAAGGGCCCTTCAATCAACATCAACAAGCATATAGTTGAACAAATAGAGAGAAAACTATGGCAAATCTATATTAACATAACGAGAAATTCATCCTTCAATAGGTTCGATCAAAACCCTAGATTAGGAGTTTAGCTCCTCATACTCATAGTAATCAAATCCAAAGTAAATTGCATAATTATATTACAGAGTAAAGAATAAGGGATGTAATACTGATCGAGCGCTCTTGCGCCGAAGATGAACGGGGCTAAGCGATCTGCCGAAGCTGTGGGATGTAAAAATACATCGGTAGGGGNTCACTAGTTATTCCAGATGCTCGCCAAATCTGAAAAAAACCAGAGGTTAATTGTATTCCTCGGAAACCCCCGCGGTTTGTGATGATTTTTCAATCTTTTCTGCTAGGTAATCACTCTCTGTTCTTAAGTAAGGGTTCCCCTCTCCCAAAAAAAGAATATGTTAATCGTTACCAATACCAGGCAAACTCTGGTTTGGAACAAATGAGCGGATAGGCTTAGCTTCGGCAGATCACTTAGCCCCGTTCATCTTCGGTGCAAATCAATGTTTTGAACTCCCGAGTAGTGTTCCACGATCTCCTCTTGTCTCCAATGGAAAAAATCTTTCAAAGTTGTGTTTTTGGGTCTATTTATATGTTTGGATTAAGCCCTAAACATGTAAGTCACTCCTAGTTATGCCGGGCTAGTGTTTAATACTTGAAAAGTCGGATCTGGACCCTAGCTTTAGGCTGGCCTCGCCAGGCTAAAGCCTGGTCTGGCCTGACTTTAGGCTGGCCTCGCCAGGCTAAAGCCTGGTCGAGCTGGCTTCTCCTTTTCACCATTTTCACGCGCACTTTCGACGTTTAAGAATCCATTTAGCTCGGCTTCCATCTCTAATTCACCTACACATAAAATAAACTCCATTTCGTTTAAATAAAGTGTATTTTTATCATTAAAGCACGTAAAATGCAAGGCACATAATGCGTTAAATCATGAATTATAGCCACACATCAGGTGTGCATGTCATGTTTATAATTTAATTGTTAAAAGTGGCCTTGATCTATTTTCAACTGAGATAACTCATATTAGAAGAGCAGTTGGTTTTATTGAAGAAAATAATAGACAATCTAGAATTAGGGAATTTAAGAATAAGTGTACCGAGCATAACCTTAACCCGAGATTCATGCTAGACGAAATTGTTACTAGATGGAATTATACATACTTATTTTTAAAAAGTTGCTACAAATATATATTACAATAACTGAAGTTGCTAATGCACATTGTACTGATCCAAACTGTATGCTAACAACTACTACTACTTGGGAGGCCACTAATAATGTTGTTAAATTTTTACATAAATTTATACAACTACTGTTGAGTTTTCTGGAGCATATTACCCTACTGTTACTATGACTTTAGTACATATAGCTGAAATTTCTTTTCTACTCTATGAATTTAAGAAGAAAGAAAAATATAAGGATGTTGTTGAAAAAATGCAAGCAAAATTCAAAAAATATTTCTTTCCAATTCCTCTGATTTACTTAAATGGTGCTATTTTAAATCCTTCTATTAAGATGTCTGATTGTCATCAATTAATCAATGATTTATATACTTATATGGATATTAGACCCGTCACACCTCCTTTTTCCTCCGGTGAGGTTGGATAAGGGAGTTTTCCCACTTTAAGTGACATTATTCGATTTTGGGATTATTTATTAATTTCAGAGTCGCCACCCCGGATTTTTACGGTGTTCCGGGACACCATTTTATTTTAAAATCCCAAACCAAGGAAATTTTGACTCTGTTTTAAATTGTCTGCGAACTAGAAATCCAGATAAGGAATTCTGTTAACCTGGGAGAAGGTGTTAGGCACTCCCGAATTCCGTAGTTCTAGCACGATCACTTAACTATTAATATTTGGCCTAATTATCTAATTATTTACATATTTTAAACCTATTGTGCTTTTTAGCCTTTTTTCACTTTAACCGCTTATTAATATTTATGGATTTATCTTGAAACAAGTCACAATGGCGTGCACCTGTTTGTTTTTGGACATATTATAACTGCGCCACATGAAATGCACCCGCAATTACAATATGTAA